>OZ035841.1:21145141-21160141 GCA_964034765.1 Knipowitschia caucasica
TGATGTTCTTTAATAGTTTTAAGATTGACTGTCAAAACTTTTGTTTTCTTTATTTTTTTTATAATGACTGTTTATATAATCTCGGACGATTAAAGGATTGTTGTACGATGCTTAGCAACGTAACGTTTATGGAGTTTAGTGAGAATAAGACCACACACACACACACACCCAGTACACAACACACACACACACAACACAACATGAATCTAAGTGTTCATATTGTATAACTATAAACAGCTACAATTATTGTTAAAAAAGTAGTAAGGTAATATCACAACGTTAACCGCTCAGATAAAAGGAAAAATAAAACGTGTATGGAACCATCAGTTGAGAGAACCACCATTTCAACCGGGGAAGCTACACTGGGTGCACTGCTAGTCTGGCCTGGCTGTGTAGCCGAAGTGTGACGCCACATTGTTTTAATTTTGCTCTGGCCCAATGACAGTAAAGCTTTGGCCAGTGTTGTGCCAGTTCACAGCTTTTCTGAACTAGTTTCAAGTTCAGTTTCATACATGGCTCAAAGTGAACAGTTTACGTTCGAAGTTCTCAATTTTAATTCTGGAAAAAAAAAAGAAACTAGTTCAAAGTTCAGTTCATTTTACTTTTGCGAGATATTCAAATAAATATTTTTTTTCAACTACGAGCTAGAAATCACAATACGTGGTATATATTATATATACTGATTATAGTATATAATATATATAAATATATATTATATATAATATATATAATATCTTATGTATATATATATAATTATTTATTATAATCCTGTAACACTGCACAGGATGTTTTGAACTCCAATGCAGACAACAAGATTAACATGGGTATCAAATGGGAACTGAGTTGTCCCAATCTCTGCTCATAAGTACAAACTGTAATGCGCTGCAGAACGTGTGTCTATACATTATGTCACATGTAAACCGGCCCTGTGTCACTGACTATACCCCTGTGTTTTCATCACGGCACATGTGAGTCCAACAACCAATGAATAGCACTAGCATATAGCGCCCGCGCCGCAAGTACACTGAGTCGGGGTGCGTTCACAGGACGGTGGAAACCGTAGGAATTTTTAGTTTTCGGCGGAAACAGTGCGGAGAATACAGGAGGGAGGAACTTTTCTCTCGTTGCGTTTCAAAAGAGAAAACAGATTTTCCGGTGCGTGGTGCGGCGAGGGCCGTTAGATGCCGCTTGCGGCTTTAATTATTTTTTGTTTTTTGTGGATTACTATGCAAGCTACTGTGACAACGCAATTTCCCTGTGGATCAATAAAGTCTGTCTAAGTCTAAGTCTAAAATTCCATGTATTCTTGCATAGGCCTAAATCCCAACCTCATTTATCTCGGAGGACTTTACAAAACCGTTAATTTCGCCTACACAGATCAGAGAATCAAACACAACACATGCAATGATAAAAACACACAAAGAGCCATTGGTCCATGAATTTCAATGTCCTTAATTACAGCTAAAGGCTAAAATATATTTATTAGTTCTCACAACATTGACCCATGCAATTGCCACAGGATTCTTAATGTATGGCTGCATCAAATAGTGTACTTTTGATCAGAAAAAACAAATTCCTGGGCAACAGTCGCTCGGTCGTGGGTTCGAGCCCACCGCAAGACCTTCTCCACCGACTCTGACTGATGTCTGCTGTCGTTGTGTCCTTGGGCAAGACACTTAACCCACTTTGGCTATAAGGAGCGAGCGTGGAAGTGATGTTCGCTGCTTGCCTTGATGTGTGTGTATGTGTTTATGTGTATATGTGTGTATGCATCAAACTGAAATTTCGCAGTTGTGGGACGAATAAACGACCTTCTTCTTCTTCTAAATGTACAATACAAACCTGTGCTTTGGGTGACCTTGGTCTGTAAAAAATGCACTATATAGATAAAGATTACTTACTTCATTACAATATAATGGGCGTGGCAAGAAGGGTCCACAGACAAGTCTTTCACAGACCAGAGTCACAATGCGCTTTACTAATGTTGTGTTGCATGTTCTCCCCAGGTCTGTTTAGGTTTCCATTTTCTTTGTTTGTGTAAGATAAGACAGACTTTATTGAGCTCACACTGGAAGAATGTACAATAAATACTGACTTGATTTGTTTTGTATTGTGTAACAACATTCTGAATACTAATGTAGCTGGTGATATAGTAAGTAATTAAGTCATACAGTATATAAAAAAGACAATATAGCACACATTTTGTTTTCGCTCATCTACAGATACTTCATTTAAAAGCTCCAAACCAAAACTAGTTTAACAATCTGGGTTGTCGGCCCCTGGACAATTTTGGTGAATCAAAGTGGCCCTCTTTCTATAACGTTTGGACACCCCTGCCCTATGGTAATAATAATAATAATAATAATAATAATAATAATAGTAATAGTAATAATATATCAAACTTATATAGCACTTTTTTGGACACTCAAAGGTGCTAAAGTGTAGCGACTATAACCTTATGCTATACGACAGTGGTTCTCAAACTTAAGCCTAAGTATTCATCAAAAACAAGGCAGAGGTTTCATTCCTGAAGAAGCTTTTGTATTTACTGCTCCTTCTACATGGAACGTGTTGCAAAAAGATTGGAAATGATCTGACTGTATTTAATTGTTTTTAGCTTGTATCGTTCTCCTGTGATCTCCAGTTGGAAAGAGGGGAGTGTGTCAAAAAGCGCCAGTCCTATGGCGCGTTCAGACCGGATCATGCGTTGCGTCGGGTTTCAATGCAAAGTCTATGGTGACGTGCGTTGCAGCCTCACAACGCACGGACGGACTGTTCAGTAGACACGCACGGACTTGGCGGGAAAGTCAAGGGGGAGGAGCAGGAGCGAAAAGTCGACGCCCACAGGAGATGGATTCTGCTCATCCTTTCCTTGGGACGTTTGTGTGACAACCAATCAGAAAGCAGCAAAGTGGTCACGGGGACATTAGCGGACTGAGCGAGCAGACTGAACATACTTGTAAACAGCCAAAACAGGACCCACACCAGGCTTCACCAGAACTCAAACCAGGGTTGACAATGGGGGACTCTGTGCTTGCTCTGTGTGAAAATATGCGTTGTCATGCTCCCGTGACCTTATGCAACTGCTTCGAGTGTGGTCACCGATGCGGAAATACCGTTTAATAATATGAAAAAACGTATGCTGCACCTCCGTGAACACATACTACTGTTGTATAAAGCCCGTGGAATGTCTCTGTTCAAAGACACGCTACAAAGCTGCATATTGGAGAAGATCTGTACAAAAGGAGCCCCTAGCATAGCCCTGTTAGCATCAGAGCCGGCCGGCTACTTCCGGTACTTCCGGCTCGCGTCAGGACGTTCTGGTCCTCTGCGTCTGAAAACTAGAGAATGGGCGTCTGGGGCTTCAGCGTTTCAGCGTTTGCGGTCCGAACGCACCATTAGACAAAAAGCTGAGAAAATGAGGTGTTTGTGAAAACAGACGAACCTGCAGAAAAGTGACTGTAACACGATTTAGTTTAACTTTAGCATCTCCTCAAACATGTCCAGGATCTTATGTTAGAAAACAGCAAGTTATGAGAAAGTGTTTTTGATGCAAAATAATATGTTTTATGGCACACACACATCCACAAAGTGTTGCTCGAATATTTCAAAATGTACTCATCCAAAAAATGTCAAAATGTACATATGGAAAGTAGAGCCCATGACAAACTATGGCAGAAAGAATGGCCAGTATTCATCCATTAGGTGGTGCTATATTTATGTCAATAAGAGTGAATCATGTGTATGTGTGTTTATGCGCACGTTTGTGTGTGTTTGTGTGGTTACATCTACAGAGTGTCGCTCTGTTTAGTCCAGCGAGCGCTGTGACCATAACTGGACTTTACCGCTGGCTCCTACTGCGGACTCAGTGATAGTTTTAGCAATAGTCCACTTTTCTGTGGCTTTTTTGGGGTGCACCGCTGGTCTGCTGCTCTGACCCTCACATGGTCTGCTGCTCTGACCCTCCACATGGTCTGCTGCTCTGACCCTCACATGGTCTGCTGCTCTGACCCTCACATGGTCTGCTGCCCTGAACCTCACATGGTCTGCTGTCCTGAACCTCACATGGTCTGCTGCTCTGACCCTCACATGGTCTGCTGCCCTGAACCTCACATGGTCTGCTGCCCTGAACCTCACATGGTCTGTTGCTAGGACCCTCCACATGGTCTGTGTCAGCTCTGGAGACACATTTACAGCTCAAACTGCCTCCAAATGTAGCCTGACCCTGACTCCATGTCTGCTTCACCTCTGTCTCTCCTTCTCAGAGTGCTCAGGCAGTGATCTTTGACCAAGACACCCACAGAGCTCTGCTGCCACCTGCTGGCTTAATAAAATACTGTCTACAGCCAAACCCCAGACTGTATGATACAGGGGACACAGACTGACAAGAAAAGATTGAAAAACAATGTTGACGTCAATGACGTCAACGAGTTAATCTCAATGGTACTTTCCTGGTTAAATTTAACCAGTGATTATTTGGCATACCACTAGAGGGAGCCCCTCGTACCCCTAGTGGTACGCGTACCCCACTTTGAGAACCACTGCGACACCAACTCCCCTTTATATATGTATACAATAGTTTACAAAGCATTAAACATGTGTTTTCCATGAGAATAGGCCTCTGCACTTGCTCTGGACTGGACTGGACTGAGACAGACTCAAAAATAAGCATTTGTTGAGGCGATGTGAGTCACATGGAGTGGTTCAGTAGGACACTGTTGAAAGCAGACTTGAATCAGAGGCGTGAGTGTGTGTCTGTGAGTGTCTGTGTGTGTGTGTGTGTGTGTGTCTCTCTCTCTCTCTTTCTGCGTGTGTGTGTGTGTCTCTTTGTGTGTGTATCTCTCTCTGTTTGTGTGCCTGCGTGTGCGTGTGTGTGTGTGTGTGTGTGTGTGTGTGTGTGTGTGTGTGTGTCTCTCTCTCTCTCACTCTCTGTGTATCTGTGTGTGCATGACTTCACAGCTCTCTCCCTGCAGCATCACCGCCAACACTCAGCGTCACCTGTAGCCTCTGTAACCTACATCTCACAACCCGCCGATGTATGCACCGCTGGATCCTGAAATATTACATCATTTCAAAATAACATTGTTGATGGAGAGCTTTATGTCCAGTTTCTACACAGCTGTTATAACCTCCATGTGCTTTGATTGGACCGTTGTATGATTGCAGGGACACAGAAAAGAAATGATGCTTAACAATTCTATTCAATTCATTTGTGTATAGCCCTGAGTCACAACAGCAGTCTCGGAGGACTTTACAAAGTTGTCAATTTACCAACAACATTTTATTTATGTATTCATCTGGGTTTTCTTTTACTTATTATTAATTCTATTACTTATACAGGCTGAAGATACATAAAATAATATTACTTTTTATTAATATTTTTGTGGGGAAAAAAAGTTGAAAAACAAGTACATTTCCACTAATAGTAGCTATTTTTTCTTGGTTTTCTTTAAGCTGTTTTTTTTTTCCAGTGATAGGAATGTTTTGATTTGCATTGGGACATAGGGATGATAGTCATATTGTTATATATAAGACACTAAATTACACCGCTCTACTCCACTGGTTTCAGAGTAATGCTTACTTGAGTTTCCACAGCTATTAAAAAAATCCAATAATAATAATAATGAAAATAAATAAACACAAATGACCAATGTCCTTAAAATTCCCCCCAAAATTAGGATATACATGGTTTGCTATCTGGCACATTTGAAATTTGCATACATCTTGCATGATTGTTCAGTAATGTGTGTTGTCCCGATCAACAACAAAAAAACTTATTGATGTTCTTCCTAAAGTGTCTAAAATAATAAATAAAGTAAACCTGTCGTAAAGTAGTTCCATCAAAGGAGACTAATGTCGCTATCATCACCATCCATACTCATCTCCGCTGCAATACTGACATCTAGTGGACAGAATAAGAAACTGCAAGAGCATCGCCATGAGCTGCCATGTATTTTGTTTATTATTTATAATTAATTGTGGACATTCTTAATCATGTCTTAATAGTATACAAGGGAAATGCAAGGGAAGTGTATTTGTACAGCACAGTTCATACACAAGGCAACAAGAAAAGAAACGTTAAAATCATAAATAATCACAGTACTTTAAGACAGTCAAGATACAATTCTTCAGTTGTCGCACAGTTAAACACAAATGTTATTAACCGGGATTGTAGTTTAAGATCACTTTACTTACAGTCAATGCTTTTAACTTGAAGGATCATCGGCGACTTTTATTTTGGTGACAGGCGGAAGTGCTCTCCTTGGGGGTCGTAAACTCACATCTGACAGGGAGGAAACAAACCCTCATCTGCGGTGTCTCCTCTGCACATTCTGTAAGTTTATCACGACACACACTTTTAGACATATTTCTCATTTTTACTCACACACAACATGGATAAACTAGGCTCCTACTACTGCCTCTGCTGATGTCTCTGCTGCTGTCTCTGCTGCTGACGTAGCTGTCAATCTGCGTTTTCTCTGCCTATTTTGTGACACACTACTTACATTTATCTTGTATACTGCTTTATCCCGCATATGTCAGTGCTCAGTTTAATGCTAATACTCTTAATTCTATGTACAGTCTTGCAGAATCTCAGATTTCAGTAAAGGTTGTTGTTAATATGCTAATGCCATTTAACATAGAGTAGAAATTAGCCCTGATTAGACAGCATTGACCGCAGATATTACCTCAACTAGAATAGAAATAATAATAAATGCACTGTCTTTTGCAAAATATAAACATGTGAGAATATGCTGTGCTAGGCTAAGCTAAACCTGTATTTCTCAGTAATAAAAATATTGCACGACATAAACTTTGTTGTTGAAAGTTGCTAATGCTAACTTAACATTTAAGAGTAGAAATTATCACTAATTTGACAGCCATAATATCAGATATTACGTAAACTAGATAGAAATACTAATATGTGCTGTCTTTTGAATTGTAAACTAAAAACATGTGAGAATATGCTGTGCTAGGCTAGGCTAAGCTAATCCTGTATTTCCCAGTAATAACAATATAGCACAAGATAAACTAAGTCTTGTTAAATGTTGCTAATGCTAACATGATTATTAGCCCTAATTTAAGAGCAATAACTCCAGATATTACGTAAACTAGATAGAACTAGTAATGTATGTGCTATCTAGGCTAAGCTACACTTGTATTTCCCAGTAAAAGTATTGCACAATATACTTATTATTAGCTAAAATTCCACGTAGCTAATTCTAATACATACTAGCATACATTGTATATGCTTTATATTTGTACAGGGCATTACTAGTTTGAAATATAATTGACTATTAAACTTGCTATACATGGTTGCTATCCAGGAAGTGTTTGTAATGTGAACTTTACCACATATTTGGCATTTTCCTCATTGATTTTACACAGTGCACGTGCTCAAGCTTATTCCATAGCCATAATCACAGCATGTGGAGATTTACGACACATAACTTTTTAGTATAGTTTCATCATACTGCTCCAGGTATTAGTTACATAAGCTGTTTGTAAAATAGGAGCCAAGCCTTGTGTGTGACCCTTACTCCTCACAGCAAAGATAATCCATTTGTTACCCACATAAGAGGAGCGATCTGATTGGCCAGGTCGTTCTGCACTGATGTCACATGATCTGCTGATGTTTTACAATGTTTAATAACTGTTGATGAATAACATAGCTGTGCGTTTTTGCTGCAGAATCAGACAAACACAAGAGGAGGATGACGGCGACCGCAAATAATCCTTTCCAACATTTAGTGCAGCCCCTGGACCCTGCACAACCGGACCAATGCTTTTTCAATCTGACCAAACTCACAGACCCCAGATATGGTAAGAAGAAACGGTCCCCAAGTCATCACATAAAGGTTTTTTAGTTGAAGATCCCAAAATCCCTACTGATAGGTTGAGATTGATTCACTTTGTCATAACACTTTCTATGAAGACTAAAGAAATGAGTGGAAAAGAGTCTTGGAAATATAAAAAATCCAAACTATATACAGTATAAATAAAATATTGTCATTGCAAAATTAGCAAGGGCTTCTCTTAGAGGTCGATGATATCTTTTTTTCTTTTTGGACTGATACTAAGTCGATAACCGATAAAGAGATGGTATTCTTTTGGAGTAAAAGTGAAGATATTGGTACACAACTTTGTTTGAATGTCTGAAGACTATGTTAATTCAACAAATCAAATGTCAAATAGAAACATAAATTATAGCCCTCTCTGTATAGACTCGGTTTGATGTAAGAATTGTAGATATCTCAGCCTGAATGACTTGCAATGTATGTGATTTTAACATTATTTTAACGAGGTGCTCTGTTATTTAAAATAATTGTACCAAAATAAAACAAAACCAAACTAATCAATGCCTCATATACATTACTGTACACACTTTATACAACATATGGTCTGGCAGCAGAGTAATTTTTAGTTGATGTGATTTTTTTTCAATCAAACTGTCCGATTCCACTGATAAATATCAATAATGGCCGAGATCAGCGCTGATTATTTTTATTTTCACCAATAAAGTTCAACCATACATCGTGCATTCCTTAAGGAGCAGCTTTGTCATTAGCTTAAAGTGAGAAACCACACACTACATAAATACAACACTGTAGGGACTTTTTCTTCAGGAGAAAAAGTGTTACAGAAGTACCATTCAAAGTCTTCATTCGTTTAAATATGTCTTTTCTTTTTAAATGTTTATTTGTGACGATGTACATAAATGAATTGTATTTTTCTTGGCAAAGGGAAATATTGCAATTTACAGGGTTATTATCACTGTTTCCAGTTCGGTGCAGCCCTAGCGTTGTTTGAAACCTCTTCATGATTGCCTTGTGTGCAGAGCGCCTGCCCTTCTCCATCCGCGTCCTGCTGGAGTCTGCGGTGAGGAACTGTGACGAGTTCCTAGTGAAGCGCTCAGACGTGGAGAGCATCCTGGACTGGAAGAACACACAGACACAGATCGTGGAGGTGCCCTTCAGACCGGCACGAGTCATTCTGCAGGACTTCACGTAAGACAGAATCTGCTCTGGGGCATACGTATGTAGCAAATAATAATCATCATTAATAAAGATTACTGTACTTAGTTACTCCAAAAAGTATAAAAGTGTTTGAAATTCATCTTTGCATTTGTGGATACTTGCATTTTTTTTAACAGTATTTTGACTAAAGGACTACTTTCATTGAAGCTGAGTTTGGAAATTGTTTATTGGATGATTTTTCGAAACAAAACTCGTTCAGTTACTGTATATTTGCACTGAACCAAAACTGGGTCAAAGATAAAGGATTAAAGGAAGGATTGGCAAACTATTTATATTTTTCATTTAACAATTTATAATGATGTGTTGCGTTCAAATTATAGCATAAAATCAATTATGGTTGTTTTGTTGAGGGCTTTTTAATGAGGTATAACATGCCACTGTAGCCCATGTTAACCTTACCATCAATGCTGAAAGATCTAGTAATAATATTTCAATAATAATAATAATAGTGACAATAATCTTGGCACTAAATCCGATTTTTTAACCCCAAAATTGTGGGTATGACATAAACGGTGACTGAGCTAGAGGAATTTACTTTTACATGTAAGTTAATAGGATGCCGGAGTAATTAGCTGCAAAACATTGTCCATGAGCACTTCTCTATCAAAGTCTTGGCTTTACTGTCCCACTAGGGGAAATTGGTTTTGCAGACAGTCAAATCACGACATTGAAGATTACAAGAACAAGAGAGGACATCACAAAGCTATGTTTCAGTGCAAATATGCTACATGCTAAGTGCTATATGTGGGATAAATGCAGTTCCCAACATTTTTGTCCTGCATTCATATTGTGCTACATAGAGCTAGCGGGTTAGCATTGTCCATCTGTATGCAGTGTTCAGTGTGTTGTTGCTCTCTGGCCCCGTCCTTGACCGTAGCGCTGTGTGTTTGTGTCACAGAGGCGTCCCTGCGGTGGTGGACTTTGCCGCCATGCGCGACGCGGTCACCAAACTGGGGGGAGATCCAGAGAAGATCAACCCTGTGTGTCCCGCCGACCTGGTCATCGATCATTCCATCCAGGTGGATTTCAACAGGAAGTACGTCTGAGCTGTTATTATTAACAATATATTCAAATGTTTACTGTTGTTGGCTTGGAAACACAGCCGACAACAATAAACATTGACATGCATTTTATCTCCTTCTATTCAAACAATTTAAAACAACTCCGGAGTTCTGTCTTTTTTTATATATTATTGTTAAATGTTGGAATTAATTAGAGGAAATTCTAGCTGATACTTGCTGAATGTCTTAAAGGTACATGAAAAAAACATGTTAACCAATAACAAACGTGACCTCTTTAAGAATGTTCACCCCCACCATGTTTTTGAATTGTTGTCATATGTTTAGAAATTGATTATAAATGTCCATGAGGCTGGAGGGCTCTCTGTGTCAATGCACCATCTTGAAATACAGTGGTTGATGAGGGACAAAACAACAACAAGATTTGTCAAGAGCTGTCAAAGACCACATATTGTCCTGCGAAGCTACCGTAGAACCGTAAATTACAAAATATGATCTCACTGCTAGATGGAAGTAAAAACTACACAGTGTACCTTTAAAGCTAGGTGTCTAAGAAAAGAAAGTTAGTCACCCTGAGATGTGACAGAAGCGCAAAAGATGCATTACTATAAAATACAAAACTATTGATGTTAGAGCTTAGATGCTAGAGTTAGTTTTTTAAGTAGTTAGGTAAGTAGGTAGTTTAAAATCCTAAACTTGAGTTGTTTCCATAGGTCCGACAGCCTTCAGAAAAATCAAGACTTGGAGTTTGAGCGCAACAAAGAACGCTTCCAGTTTTTAAAGGTTATAATCCCCTTATTACAGCTTTATATTAGTGACTGTATATATATAAAAACCTCATTCTAATGCAGTCACATGTGCTTGTTCCTCTCAGTGGGGCTCGAAAGCTTTCAGAAACATGCGCATCATTCCTCCGGGCTCCGGCATCGTCCACCAGGTCAACCTCGAGTACTTGGCTCGAGTCGTGTTCAACTACGAGGGCTTCCTGTACCCGGACAGTTTGGTGGGCACGGACTCTCACACCACCATGATCGACGGCCTGGGGGTCCTGGGCTGGGGTAACTTACTCTCTCTGTACTCATTAGCCAATCACAACCTGTCACTCTCGCTTCTCAAATCATCTCTGCTCAAACCCATAGACTGTTTTTTGCAAATTATACAGCTTGCTATGATAACACACAAGTAGAAACGCCCATTTGACTAATCCAAAATGTCAGTGTTCTTGGAGGTAAAGGAGCAATGTCAGAATATAGTCAATTGTTGAAAGCACTTTTTGGGATATCGCAAGTTCCGTTACTGTGCGTAGTTTTCTCCTCTTGTCTAAACTCCAAAATATATCCACTCTCAATTTGCTCGGTGTCTTTGTCCAATCGTGGGCCTCTGCCTTGCTAACCCGAAGTAAGATCTGTACCTCTTGAATCCAGCTGTGTTTGGATAACAGATATGTGTTTTTTATTCTTGCACAAAATTCAGATAAAGTAAACATTAAACTCTAAATCCAAGTCCAAAACCCAGTCCAAATCCAGTTGAACAAAAATCTTTACTCTCTGTGCTGTCTGCTTAAACAAAACTGGTCCTCTTACTAAAAAGTGACAAAAAAAAATGACTATGAAAAATGTTGTAAATGATTCTTGACTTGTTGAACGGTGCACAGGTGTTGGCGGTATAGAAGCAGAGGCTGTGATGCTGGGGCAGCCTATCAGCATGGTCCTGCCTCAGGTGGTGGGCTACAAGCTGTCTGGGACCCCCGACAAACTCATCACCTCCACTGACATCGTCCTCACTGTTACAAAGGTACGACGTAGTAGTAGTAGTAGTAGTAGTAGTAGTAGCAGTAGTAGGTGTAGTAGGTGGGGCCAGTTATTAAGATCTCCAGGCCTGCTGTACTGGGCTCTTTCTCCCCCGGGTCCCTTCCTTCCTCTCAGTAACTCTGGGCTATGATTAAAAAAACGTGTTGTAGTTGAATCCGGTCTTTTTCATCTGCACCTGTGACTCGTAGGTAGCTTCCCCCTCCCTGCCTGGTAGCCTCCTCGTTCTACAGCCTGAGTCCTGGATCTACTCATTTTTGGCCTTCCTGAGTTTTCTCACTTTTCTGAGTAAAAAAAAAAAAAAATCCTTCTTTGCCGATACAGGAAAGTCTAAGGACAGATGATCCGGGACATTTGATAACATTTATGGACAGTGGTCTCTGTTCCCTATGAACCAATGTCTCCTCTGAGTTTGTTATTATTGCATTTCCTGTTTTCGAACTGTTCTCTCATCTGTTATTGGTAAATCGACATCTTTGATTAAGATTATGATATCCTTTAAAGTCGGGATGAGGAGCACACAGCACAAGATAAATGAACAATAACTCTATGCTAAAGTAAAATAACATCTCTATCTTTAGTATAAACATGAAGCAGTATAACATCTCTAGCCTTAGCATGATGAGGTAAAAAGTCCTCTTGAGACAACTGATTCAGGACTATACACAAATGCATTGAATGGAATTGGATTGTAGTGATTCATGAACATGTGTGTGTGTGTGTGTGTTTTTCCAGCATCTGCGTCAGGAGGGGGTCGTGGGGAAGTTTGTGGAGTTCTTCGGTCCTGGAGTGGCTCAGCTGTCCATCGCAGACAGAGCCACCATCGCAAACATGTGTCCGGAGTACGGAGCCACAGCCGCCTTCTTCCCTGTGGACGAGGTCAGCATGCAGTACCTCAAGCAGACAGGTCAGACCCTCAAACTATCTCAGCCATTTTTAAAGATTTTTACCAGTTCTTGGTGAAAGGCGGTATGTAATTAAAGAATACTTGCTTACTCTCCCTTTTTGGTGGCACTATATTTGAATTTTGGTCCTGGCCTCTCCATTGGCTCTGGAGTACTGTGTGACGTCAGTTGGTATGTGTGACGTGCTTCTGTCTGGGCCAGTGATATAAACCCATCCAACTCTCTCACACGCCACAGTAGCAGGTTGAAGTATTCTGGCGACATCTAGTGGATTAATATTAAATTACATCAGTTGACCACCACTGCTGCTGAGATAATTCAGTGGCTTAGGTTCAGGTGTGTAGCTCTACAATTATCTTAGTGTGTAAACAAGGGTGGCATGAGACTTGCTGGTGTTTAACCCTATATGCCCGCGTGCATCGGTGCCGATGCACGCGCACATGTTTTACAAATGATCAATTTACTCGCGAACGGTAAAACGTAGCAACTTACTCTTTTTTCCTCTGTGAAGTACGTAATCAGGGCTTTCCGAAACTAGTTTGATTTGTCTGTGCGATGCACGGAGGATAAACTACGTTTGTCTGAAAGTCCGTGTCCAAAGCATGACCCGTGAGGTACAAACAGCTGTGAGATACAAACACACGGGGACTGCCAAAGATCGTCAGAGAGTGAGATGTCTCACTCCTCTGTCAGTACTTGTTGTCCCACAGTTGAAACTACAGCTGCGATTGCAATAACCGGCTGAAGAGTACGCATTATTGATAAAGACGATAATAAATCCAGTAAAATGACATTATGTGTATATGATGTATATAAATATATGTATTAAATAAATAATTGATGTATTTTTTTTTTTTTGGCTCAGTTTTTTATGTTTTACGTTTTTTACAGCTGTACTACAGAAGCAACCCCAGCATTATAGACAAACTGCTTCAAGAAGGGCATCAGGAGTACAGAGTTTTTTGTAAAAAGTATAATAGTTAGAGATTCAATTTTTTCCCCCATTATCCCCAAGACCATAAATAACATTTCTATGCAGTGTAAAAAGTTGTTTATAGCATTTCATTGTGTTTTTTCAATACATTTTTGTTAAATTGATTTTCGGTTTGATTTTTTTCTTTGTCTTTATGATTCCATCATTTTTATATAATTCATATGACAGCTTTACAATATGAATATTCTAAAACCCCAGGTTGTACTGAAAAAAACAAAGTATACTGCTTGACTCTGCATCAAAAGATGACTATTTTATGAACCATTATACACAAAGAAAACCAGGCGAGGAAAGTTCCCCAAAATGACCCATGGGCATAGAGGGTTAAACTATTGCTTTAAGCTGCAGTGTGTCTTGTTTTGTTGTATGTAAAATTAAAAAAGTGTAATAAATATGACAAAAAACCCTAAAAAAAACAGCCTTGTCATAAAGTAGAAAAGTCAGAATTTTGAGACTCATGTATTTACTCTGACTGTGGTTTGAGATCTTGTAAACGCTCACTTTTGTCTGTTTTGTGATTTCAGGTCGTGAAGAAGAGAAACTGGATTATATCAGGAAGTACCTGAAGTGTGTGTCTATGTTCAGAGACTACACTGACGTCTCCCAGGACCCGGACTTTACTCACGTGAGACTTTCACCACTGTTTCTCATCATTTCTTTGTTCATTCTGTTCTTGTAAAACCACATAGTGAAAGATTACAGTTAGTAAATGGGCTGGATTAGAAAAACTAAGAAATGCTCAATATTAATACATTTTATTTATATGAAAATACATTACAAAAAGTACAAAACAGATAATTGCCACCCTCTGTGTCATAATATGTAGAATTAGGTCTTGCTAAAAATACAAAAAAATCCATCTTAATTTTGTAGAACTTTTTTCCTACACAGAGAAACACAAAGCGCTTCACAGTCCACATCGCACAAGGCACAAATCCTCACACTGATAGAATCACATGAGGGAATAAAATTATGAATAACCACAGTGCATTAAAAATAGCGATAACATCATTCAGATTCTATATTAAGTACAACAAGAGAAAGTAGTCAATCTTGAAACCAAACCTGAGCCTGCACCGTGGCCCTAGCCCTGGCAGTTACATGTTGCTAGTTTCTTTGAGGTAAAATGGCTAAAGTATAATAAACTGCTGATGTTGTGCAGGTTGTGGAGTTGGACCTGTCCTCGGTGGTCCCCTGCTGCAGCGGCCCCAAAAGGCCCCAGGACAGAGTCGCCGT
>OZ035841.1:21162641-21412641 GCA_964034765.1 Knipowitschia caucasica
CTTCCTGAAAATGTGAGACGGCCTTCTTCTCTGGCGATGTTCAAATCCAGAATAGAAAGAGTTCTGTTTATCTGCAAACAACTGAAGGATTGTGTCCTCACTTTTTCTAAATTTACTGTGATATTCAGGGAGACCTGGTGGCGGCTGGAATCCTCTCTGGAAACAGGAACTTTGAAGGTCGAGTTCACCCCAACACCAGAGCCAACTATCTGGCCTCTCCTCCGCTGGTTATCGCCTACGCCATCGCCGGCACTATCAGGATAGACTTTGACACGGAGCCCATAGGTGAGAGGTCCAATGGAACAACGAATTTCACATTTTGTGTCTTCGCTGCTAAAATTAGAGATTTCACTTACTGTATCTTTAGCTGTGTTCTCCTCATTCCTATTGTTCTGTAACTTATGATGCAACACTGACATTTTGGTACACACACACATTACACCTCCCTCTAGTGGTAGAGTAGAGATAGGGCAGGCTGATGGCATTATTTCACCACATAATTCCATCTAAAGAAATTATTTTACCTCCTAAAACACCAGTAAATACTCTCCTTATTAATTTTAATGGATAAAAATAATGTACTATTTTCAAGCATTTCTGTCGTCTGTTGTAGCCACCAACAGCGACGGTAAAGAGGTGTATCTCCGCGACATCTGGCCGACGCGTGAAGAGATCCAGGCGGTGGAGACGACGTACGTGATCCCCTCCATGTTCAAGGAGGTCTACGAGAAGATCGAGGTGGGCGACCTCCTGTGCCTGTTGTGTAGTGTGAAACAATAGAAGTGGTTCTGATGTGTTTGTTGTGTTTGTTAGAAAGTGAACGAGCGCTGGAATGCTCTGGTGGCTCCAGCCGAGAAGCTCTACACCTGGGACCCAGACTCCACCTACATCAAGTCTCCACCGTTCTTCGAGGGATTGGTAAACGGAGATTTGTGTTTTGATCTCAGACGGGACACATATTTGATGTGTGATTGTGTGTTTGTGTGTGTGTGTGTGTGTGTGTGTGTGTACAGAGTATGGAGCTGCAGCCTCCCAGATCCATCATAAACGCTCACGTGCTCCTGAACTTTGGAGACTCCGTGACCACAGACCACATCTCTCCTGCTGGAAACATCGCCCGCACCAGCCCTGCAGCGCGCTTCCTCACCACCAGGGGGCAAGTGCTCACACACATCTACATCTACTGTACACTGGCTTTTCTACCTTCAAGGAACCACCTACACACACACATACAAAATACTGATATATTCTGAATGTTCTTAATGAACAGTGGTGTGTTACAGTCAAAACATGGGTGCAGTGTGTAGGGGATGTTAGAGTAAGTTGTTGTTGGTTCTTATTTATTTTTTATTCTGGACTGCTGCTGGAGTATCTTCCTGTGTGTGTGCGTTTGACCCATAAGTCCTGTGTCTCTGTTCAGTCTGACTCCGAGAGAATTCAACTCGTACGGCTCCAGACGAGGGAACGACGCCGTCATGGCCAGAGGGACCTTCGCCAACATCCGTCTGTTCAACAAGTTCCTGAACAAACAGGCGCCGCAGACGCTGCACCTGCCGACCGGAGACATCGTAAGATCTTATACACTCCTCATGCTCCCGCATCCTCATCATGTGACTAACTCTGCGTTGTCATGGAAACAGATGGATGTGTTCGACGCCTCTGAGCGATATCAGCGCTCCGGAGTGCCGCTGCTGGTTCTGGCCGGGAAAGAATACGGATCAGGAAGTTCAAGAGACTGGGCAGCGAAGGGCCCCTTTCTTCTGGTGAGGGAAGCTTATGAGTTTTAAGGTGGACTGTTTTTAGCTTAGAGAAGAAAGTGTTTTATTTAAGGCTGTTATTTAAAACTATTTATTTTTGCTTGTCATTGCTTGTTTTAAAATGTGTATCTAGAAACCAAGAGACCAGAGCAGATCATAAAACACATCCCTGTTGGAGAACTTTTAGACAGAAGTATCTGTTGTGTGGTGCAGGGCATCAAGGCGGTGCTGGCAGAGAGCTACGAGCGAATCCACCGCAGTAACCTGGTGGGGATGGGGGTGATCCCTCTGGAGTACCTCCCTGGAGACACGGCCGACAGCCTGGGCCTCACCGGCAGAGAGCGCTACACTGTGGTCATCCCAGAGAAGCTCACGCCCAGGATGAAGATCGATATTAAGGTACATACCCAGTGGCGTTTAGCACGGTTCACTCTGGCCTGTGATTGCACCTCATTACTGCTGTTAAATATGTATCTGTGAGATGTTTATGTGTTAGCCTACAGTAGCTAAGGCCAGAGAGAGAGACTTAGTTTATATAATCCTCTGGTGCACACTGGGGACTTTCATACGTGTTTTTCAATGTGGTTTTACTGCAAATATCAGTAGCTGCTGAATCTAAACGTCCAGAATCCACCTGGTTGTATCTGTTCCCGCAGCTGGACACGGGTAAAACATTCCAAGTTCTGATGAGGTTCGACACCGACGTGGAGTTGACGTATTTCCATCACGGAGGAATCCTCAACTACATGATCCGAAAGATGTCCCAGAACTGACCGCATTCCCCTCGAAGCCTCAAGAGTCCTGCTGCTGCGTTCACAATAGACTTCATCTGGAAATGCCATACAAGCCATAACCTGCACCGCAAAACACACCAGCTACACACAATTAAACAACATGATTCTTCTATATCTATTTAGTCCGATGCCAACACACACTGCAAAAAGTTATGAAAAATAAGCAAAAGGTTTCTCAATTTGAGCACATTCTGACTGAACCTTAATGGGATGAAGCAAAATATCTTGAAATAAGACTAAATGGAGAGATTAGAGAGATGCCAGTGATAGATCATAGACTACAGAGAGGGGGACCAGAGAAACAAACCTCTGAGCAAATAAAAAAACAAAAACATTCTCTGAAATAAGACTAAATGGCTCTGTCCCATTGGCACATTTTATTTTAAAAGTTGAAATGTAGTCAAATTAAGATTTAAAAACCACTCAATTCAAGCAATTATTAGTATTTTTTGCGGTGTCCACTTCTCCCACTGGTTTATCTGTATGGTCTTACATAGCGGCCTTCCAACACAATAAAAATACTCAAACGCCAAAATATGCATCTACAAATAACTTTTCTTGCTCTCCATAGAAACAGCACAGGTTCAGACTGAAACACAATCAAATATTGTTTTAAATGTGCGTAGCTCTTGTTTTGCCGTGTATAAAACCAGAGAGTTTTCTTTGGTCACATGCACTACTTGGATCTTTTCATTATGTGTGAATGAAAATCATGTCTTTGTTGTTAACTTTGCCTTAATAAAGAATGGTCAGATATCTAAGTAGACTGAACAGGGTCAAATAAATAACCTATAAAACAGGAGTTTTTGATTTTTTTTTACTTACTGTCAGATATCCATGAAGCGACTTGCAGACTTTGTTAGAGTAGAATCCTATTTAAGATGACTTCCTGTTGCTCTTATGTTTGCTTGATGAAGGCATAATGCCGAAACGTCGCGCTTCAAATAATTTTTAATTTGCATGTAAGACTGTGTGCGGGATTCTTTCTATCATAATATTACAACTAAAAATATCAATATAATATCTTGCAGTAAGTTGAAGGCTGCAAGAACTTTCTTTGAACATATCTTTTTAGTCCTAAATCTAGCTATTTATGCAGCATTGAATCACTAAGTCCCAGTTATTTCAAAGAAGCAGGAAAAGAAAAACCAGACATTTCCTTTGGCATTGACACACATTTTAATATTTTAATTCTATATACGTCATACGCACACGCCAGACCTGTCCCACCACCACAAGACTTACCAGTGTATATCACCAGGAACCGGAAAAGGAAGGACTTTTAATAAAACTAGGATTTGAAATTACACCAAATATTAAAGTATTTTCTAATCTAACTTTTTTTTGTTCCAAATAAACGAGAAATTTGAGCGCTGACAATATGCAAAACCGAACACCAACACCCGTGACAACAAATGTAAATAAACGATCCATGATTCGTGGTCCCATGTAAACAACAGCTGTTTTGAAGGCCAGCCCTTGACATCCCACTGTGGAACCGACAAGCTGGACAAGAGTTCTAAATTGTGAGGCTCATTTGCTGGACGGCACGAGGAGGCCGGCTCTAAACTCTTGAAAACAACACTATACTTGAATGGGTGATTTGCGGAAGAAAAAACACAGTGATACTCTTTAAATATTTAAAATAATATCCTTATCCCTGCTTTTCATCTGCCCCTGGGTTTGTGCAGTGAGGTAGAGGACAGGAAATCTGGTCCAGCAGAACATGGGGACTTTTAGAGAGGTGTAATTGAAGTTGTGGGTGCGTTTACATCAGCATCAACAAGGGACAAGCCCAAATGGACGGATGTGGAATAGAGGACAGAAATACCTCACTTAAAGTAGCTATTTATCTCATGTCTTATGCACATCCCTGCTTCCATTTCAACTACACCAAAAAAATTAATTTTTCACCGGTTCTGAATTTTGGGCAAAATTTCACAACTTTTCATCAATGTTCAGGGGGTCAAATTAAGGTTCAAAGTGCAGAAGAAAAAAGAAAGAAATAAATAATAAATAAGGAATTTTTTTTTAATTCTTCGAGCAAAAACAATATAGGTTTCCATAGTAACCTATAATACAAATGATACGTCGTTTTAAAGCGAACGACCAGACGAACGCAACTATTGGGTTCTCGGTGATTGACGAGCGCTGTCGCGCTCGTCAATCACCTCGCCATCATGAGGTCACCCCCCCCCCCCCATAGGACCCCATTGATTACAGTGTGTACTACAGCAGGAGCAAAGCCATTCAGTGCCTCCGGCACTGTTTTGTCAGTGTCTGGGCACGCGCCGTCGGGCTTGGGGGACGAATGTCCGGGCTTCGCCCGGACATTCGTCCGTAAAACAGTTGAAGGAACCCCCCTTTAATAGGACTTCAATCATTTCACTGTGTACTAGAGCAGGAACAAAGCCATTCCGTGCCTCCGGCACGGATTTATCAGTGCTTGGGCACGTGCCGTCGCGTGCAGGTCACAATCTCCGGGCTGCGCCCGGAGATTGTGACTTATGACAGTTCAACGAGTAATGCCTGGGCTTCGCCCAGGCATTACTCGTTGGAAAAGCAATAGGCCCTTACCCCGGTTGGGGCTCGGGCCTAATTAAAGCCGCAAGCGGCATCTAACGGCCCTCGCCGCACCGCGCAAAGGAGGTGGCGCTGACGCGCCACTTTCCCACTGCCCTGACGGGAGCGACACTGTGACTTTTAAATTCCTATGATCAGTGATTGTGTGTCTCTATTGAAAAGGTAAACCCCAGTCTCTCCATGTAACACTTGTATCACTCTGTAGGGGGCGCTGATGCTGCATTTCCATGATTTACACGTTCAGTTTACTCAAACCCAAGAGTTGGACTATCAAATCAAATTTTGTGCAAATCGGACTTTTTATGTGCAAATGGTGTTATTTAATGTTGTACAACAGCGCCCCCTACAATTTAATTTTTTTTGTGTTATACCAAAGAAAACCAAAATAATAGACTTTATGCCTGAAAAAAACTTGTGGCAAAGATCAAACAACACAAAACCTAAATTCCTGTATCCCCATGTATACCTTTAGTCAGCCTGTAGGGGGCACTAATGGGCCAATGTCATTGTTCCCACTGTCATGTGACCTAGGCCCAGGAGTTGAACAACAAAGTCAAGTTTAGTGCAAATCAGAGTTTGTGTATGTGCAAACAGGAGCACATGTAATCTGTGAGTGTGTCCATACAGTCTCCATTGGATAACATGGGAACTTCACACCTCTCTATGAAAATAACCACACTTTGGGAGTCTGTCACGCTCAGACCGTTTGACTAATTAAAACTCTATATGCAACTATTGATGGTCCATGTGTGGACACCATGTGGAGCGATTTTCAGACAAATTAGGGAAACGGCCGTGGCTGGTTTGATGTTTGAGCGAGGTGTACTTTTCAGAGATTTAACGATTTTCTCATAGACACAGACAGGGGAGTGTTGGTCGTCGCCACGGCAACAGGGTAAAAAATAATCATATGTTGTCATTGACTTTTTGAATCCAGATGACAAAACAGAATTATGTGCAAAATTTCAAACATTTTGACAAAACTAAATTTTAAAAAGCCCATGTAAAACTTTAACATAGTCTGTAGGGGGCGCTAATGAGCCAATTTCAATATTTCCACTTTCAGATGACCTAGACCCTGGAGATGAACAATGGATTAAAATTTTGTGCAAATCCGGCTTTGTTTGTGCAAACGGGAGCAAATTTACTTTTGTCAAAAATCCCCAAAAAAATGTCACATTTTGCCGCTCCGCTGCTCGGACAACGTTTAATTGATCCAAATTCTATATTCAATAATAGATGGGACATGGGTTTAGACCATGTGGAGCGATTTTGAGACAAATCGGTGAAGCGGCCGAGGAGGAGATAATTTCCAGCCGACATGTGTGAAAAAGATCAATTTTCATTTTTCCATTTTCCAATTAAATTAATGAGCTTCCTGTTTGTCAGGGGGCGGAGCCATAATAACTTTTTTTTCATGTCTTGACCTGAGGAACATGTGTACCGAATTTCGTGGCTCTACGACAAACTTGACCTTCGACCCCCTCCCATAGGCGCAATGTAAACTGACTTTTGTAGGGGGCGCTGTTCTGACATTTTTTTAGTCCCATAAAAATAAACACCAAAAAAATTAATTTTTCACCGGTTCTGAATTTTGGGCAAAATTTCACAACTTTTCATCAATGTTCAGGGGGTCAAATTAAGGTTCAAAGCGCAGAAGAAAAAAGAAAGAAAGAAAGAAAGAAAGAAATAATAATTAAAGCCGCAAGCGGCATCTAACGGCCCTCGCCGCACCGCGCAAAGGAGGTGGCGCTGACGCGCCACTTTCCCACTGCCCTGACGGGAGCGACACTGTGACTTTTAAATTCCTATGATCAGTGATTGTGTGTCTCTATTGAAAAGGTAAACCCCAGTCTCTCCATGTAACACTTGTATCACTCTGTAGGGGGCGCTGATGCTGCATTTCCATGATTTACACGTTCAGTTTACTCAAACCCAAGAGTTGGACTATCAAATCAAATTTTGTGCAAATCGGACTTTTTATGTGCAAATGGTGTTATTTAATGTTGTACAACAGCGCCCCCTACAATTTAATTTTTTTTGTGTTATACCAAAGAAAACCAAAATAATAGACTTTATGCCTGAAAAAAACTTGTGGCAAAGATCAAACAACACAAAACCTAAATTCCTGTATCCCCATGTATACCTTTAGTCAGCCTGTAGGGGGCACTAATGGGCCAATGTCATTGTTCCCACTGTCATGTGACCTAGGCCCAGGAGTTGAACAACCGAGTCAAGTTTAGTGCAAATCAGAGTTTGTGTATGTGCAAACAGGAGCACATGTAATCTGTGAGTGTGTCCATACAGTCTCCATTGGATAACATGGGAACTCCACACCTCTCTATGAAAATAACCACACTTTGGGAGTCTGTCACGCTCAGACCGTTTGACTAATTAAAACTCTATATGCAACTCTTGATGGTCCATGTGTGGACACCATGTGGAGCGATTTTCAGACAAATTAGGGAAACGGCCGTGGCTGGTTTGATGTTTGAGCGAGGTGTACTTTTCAGAGATTTAACGATTTTCTCATAGACACAGACAGGGGAGTGTTGGTCGTCGCCACGGCAACAGGGTAAAAAATAATCATATGTTGTCATTGACTTTTTGAATCCAGATGACAAAACAGAATTATGTGCAAAATTTCAAACATTTTGACAAAACTAAATTTTAAAAAGCCCATGTAAAACTTTAACATAGTCTGTAGGGGGCGCTAATGAGCCAATTTCAATATTTCCACTTTCAGATGACCTAGACCCTGGAGCTGAACAATGGATTAAAATTTTGTGCAAATCCGGCTTTGTTTGTGCAAACGGGAGCAAATTTACTTTTGTCAAAAATAAAAAAATGTCACATTTTGCCGCTCCGCTGCTCGGACAACGTTTAATTGATCCAAATTCTATATTCAATAATAGATGGGACATGGGTTTAGACCATGTGGAGCGATTTTGAGACAAATCGGTGAAGCGGCCGAGGAGGAGATAATTTCCAGCCGACATGTGTGAAAAAGATCAATTTTCATTTTTCCATTTTCCAATTAAATTAATGAGCTTCCTGTTTGTCAGGGGGCGGAGCCATAATAACTTTTTTTTCATGTCTTGACCTGAGGAACATGTGTACCGAATTTCGTGGCTCTACGACAAACTTGACCTTCGACCCCCTCCCATAGGCGCAATGTAAACTGACTTTTGTAGGGGGCGCTATTCTGTCATTTTTTTAGTCCCATAAAAATAAACACCAAAAAAATTAATTTTTCACCGGTTCTGAATTTTGGGCAAAATTTCACAACTTTTCATCAATGTTCAGGGGGTCAAATTAAGGTTCAAAGCGCAGAAGAAAAAAGAAAGAAAGAAAGAAAGAAATAATTAAAGCCGCAAGCGGCATCTAACGGCCCTCGCCGCACCGCGCAAAGGAGGTGGCGCTGACGCGCCATTTTTTTGCCCCCCTGATGGGAGCGACACTGTGCATTTTGAATTACTATGATCAGTGATTGTGTGTCTCTATTGAAAAGGTAAACCCCAGTCTCTCCATGTAATACTTGACTCAGTATGTAGGGGGCGCTATTGTTGCAATTTAGTCTTTTACAATTTCAGTTTACCCAAACCCAAGAGTTGAACAATCATTTCAAATTTTGTGCAAATCGGACTTTGCATGTGCAAATGGTGTTATTTAATGTTGTACAATAGCGCCCCCTACAATTTCAATTTATTAGTGTTATACCAAAGAACACCAAAATAATACACTTTATGCCTGAAAAAAACTTGTGGCAAAGTTTAGTGAGTTTTCATGTTTGTTATGTGGGTCAAATATGAGATCAAACAACAGAAAACCTAAATATCTGTATCCCCATGTAAACCTTTACTTAGCCTGTAGGGGGCGCTAATGGGACAATGTCTTTGTTCACACTGTCATGTGACCTAGGCCCAGGAGTTGAACAACCGAGTCAAGTTTAGTGCAAATCAGAGTTTGTAAATGTGCTTCTGTTTACACATACAATCTGTGAGTGTGTCCATACAGTCTAACATGGAGATAACATGGGAACTTCACACCTCTCTATGAAAATGACCACACTTTGGGGGTCTGTCACGCTCAGACCGTTTGACTAATTAAAACTCTATATGCAACTATTGATGGTCCATGTGTGGAGACCATGTGGAGCGATTTTCAGACAAATTAGTGAAACGGCCGAGGCTGGTTTGATGTTTGAGCGAGGTGTACTTTTCAGAGATTTAACGATTTTCTCATAGACACAGACAGGGGAGTGTTGGTCGTCGCCACGGCAACAGGGTAAAAAATAACCATATGTTGTCATTGACTTTTTGAATCCAGATAACAAAACAGAATTTTGTGCAAAATTTCAAACATTTTGAACAAACTAAGTACGTAAAATTTTGAAAGCGTCTGTAGGGGGCGCTATTGTTGGAATCTCATGTTTTAAACTTTTACTTTACCAAAACCCAAAAGTTGAACAACCGTTTAAAACTTGGTGTAAATCGGACTTAGTATGTGCACACGGTGGCTATAAACTTTGTAGAATAGCGCCCCCTAGTATTTTTTTTTTAGCGTTATACAAATGAACACCTAAATAATACATGTTATGTCAAAACAAAACTTGTGGCAAAATTTGGTAAGTTTTCATGCATGTTCAGGGGGTCAAATATGAGATCAAACAACAGAAAACTTGTTCTTTCCCAGGTATTCCTGGCAAAAAACAAGTATAATTAAAGCCGCAAGCGGCATCTAACGGCCCTCGCCGCACCGCGCAAAGGAGGTGGCGCTGACGCGCCATTTTCCTACCGCCCTGATGGGAGCGACACTGTGCATTTTGAATTACTATGATCAGTGATTGTGTGTGTCTTTGAAAAGGTAAACCTCTTTCTACCCATGTAACACTTCATTCAGTCTGTAGGGGGCGCTAATGCTGCAATTTCATGATTCACTCCTTCAGTTCACTCAAACCCAAGAGTTGAACAATCAATTCAAATTTGGTGCAAATCGGACTTTGTATGTGCAAATGGTGTTATTTAATGTTGTACAATAGCGCCCCCTACAATTTCAATTGTTTAGTCTTATACCAAAAGAACACCAAAATAATACACTTAATGCCTGAAAAAAACTTGTGGCAAAGTTTGGTGAGTTTTCGTGTTTGTTCAGTGGGTCAAATATGAGATCAAACAAATAAACCCAAATAACTGTATCCCCATGTGAACCTTTACTCAGCCTGTAGGGGGCGCTAATGGGCCAATGTCATTGTTCACACTGTCATGTGACCTAGGCCCAGGAGTTGAACAACAGAGTCAAGTTTAGTTCAAATCAGAGTTTGTAAATGTGCTCCTGTTTGCACATACAATCTGTGGGTGTGTCCACACAGTCTCCATTGGATAACATGAGATTTTCCGCCTCTCTATGAAAATGACCACACTTTGGGGGTCTGTCACGCTGAGACCGTTTGACTAATTAAAACTCTATATGCAACTATTGATGGTCCATGTGTGGAGACCATGTGGAATGATTTTCAGACAAATTAGTGAAACGGCCGTGGCTGGTTTGATGTTTGAGCGAGGTGTACTTTTCAGAAATTTAACAATTTTCTCATAGACACAGACAGGGGAGTGTTGGTCGTTGTCACGGCAACAGGGTATAAAATAATCATATGTTGTCATTGACTTTTTGAATCCAGATGACAAAACAGAATTATGTGCAAAATTTCAAACATTTTGACAAAACTAAATTTTAAAAAGCCCATGTAAAACTTTAACATAGTCTGTAGGGGGCGCTAATGAGCCAATTTCAATATTTCCACTTTCCAATGACCTAGACCCTGGAGCTGAACAATTGATAAAAATTTTGTGCAAATCTGACTTTTTTTGTGCAAATGGGAGCAAATTTACTTTTGTCAAAAATTGGAAAAAACATGTCACATTTTGCCGCTCCGCTGCTCGGACAACGTTTAACTGATCCAAATTCTATATTCAATAAGAGATGGGACATGGGTTTAGACCATGTGGAGCGATTTTGAGACTAATCGGTGAAACGGCCGAGGAGGAGATAATTTCCAGCCGACATGTGTGAAAAAGATCAATTTTCATTTTTCCATTTTCCAATTAAATTAATGAGCTTCCTGTTTGTCAAGGGGCGGAGCCATAATAACTTTTTTTTCATGTCTTGACCTGAGGAACATGTGTACCGAATTTCGTGGCTCTACGACAAACTTGACCTTCGACCCCCTCCCATAGGCGCAATGTAAACTGACTTTTGTAGGGGGCGCTATTCTGACATTTTTTTAGTCCCTTAAAAATAAACACCAAAAAAATTAATTTTTCACCGGTTCTGAATTTTGGTCAAAATTTCACAACTTTTCATCAATGTTCAGGGGGTCAAATTAAGGCTCAAAGCGCAGAAGAAAAAAGAAAGAAAGAAAGAAAGAAATAATAAATAAATAAATAAACCAAGGAATTTTTTTTTTTTAAACTTCGAGCAAAAACAATATAGGTTTCCATAGTAACCTATAATACAAATGATACGTCGTTTTAAAGCAAACGACCAGACGAACGCAACTATTGGGTTCTCGGTGATTGACGAGCGCTGACGCGCTCGTCAATCACCTCGCCATCATGAGGTCACCCACCCCCCCCCATAGGACCCCATTCATTACACTGTACTACAGCAGGAGCAAAGCCATTCAGTGCCTCTGGCACTGTTTTGTCAGTGTCTGGACACGCGCCGTCGGGCTTGGGGGACGAATGTCCGGGCTTCGCCCGGACATTCGTCCGTAAGACAGTTGAGGGAACCCCCCTTTAATAGGACTTTAATCATTTCACTGTGTACTACAGCAGGAACAAAGCCATTCAGTGCCTCCGGCACTGTTTTGACAGTGTCTGGGCACGCGCCGTCGGGCTTGGGGGACAAATGTCCGGGCTTCGCCCGGACATTCGTCCGTAAGACAGTTGAAGGAACCCCCCTTTAATAGGACTTCAATCATTTCACTGTGTACTACAGCAGGAACAAAGCCATTCCGTGCCTCCGGCACGGATTTATCAGTGCTTGGGCACGTGCCGTCGCGTGCAGGTCACAATCTCCGGGCTGCGCCCGGAGATTGTGACTTAAAACAGTTCAACGAGTAATGCCTGGGCTTCGCCCAGGCATTACTCGTTGGAAAAGCAATAGGCCCTTACCCCGGTTGGGGCTCGGGCCTAATAAGGAATTTTTTTTTAAAACTCTGAGCAAAAACAATATAGGTTTCCATAGTAATACAAATGATACGTCGTTTTAAAGCGAACGACCAGACGAACGCAACTATTGGGTTCTCGGTGATTGACGAGCGCTGACTCGCTCGTCAATCACCTCGCCATCATGAGGTCACCCACCCCCCCCATAGGACCCCATTCATTACACTGTGTGCTACAGCAGGAGCAAAGCCATTCAGTGCCTCCGGCACTGTTTTGTCAGTGTCTGGGCACGCGCCGTCGGGCTTGGGGGACGAATGTCCGGGCTTCGCCCGGACATTCGTCCATAAAACAGTTGAAGGAACCCCCCTTTAATAGGACTTCAATCATTTCACTGTGTACTACAGCAGGAACAAAGCCATTCCGTGCCTCCGGCACGGATTTATCAGTGCTTGGGCACGTGCCGTCGCGTGCAGGTCACAATCTCCGGGCTGCGCCCGGAGATTGTGACTTAAAACAGTTCAACGAGTAATGCCTGGGCTTCGCCCAGGCATTACTCGTTGGAAAAGCAATAGGCCCTTACCCCGGTTGGGGCTCGGGCCTAATAATAAATAAACCAAACCAAGGAATTTTTTTTGTAAATCTTCGAGCAAAAACAATATAGGTTTCCATAGTAACCTATAATACAAATGATACGTCGTTTTAAAGCGAACGACGAGGCGAACGCAACTATTGGGTTCTCGGTGATTGACGAGCGCTGACGCGCTCGTCAATCACCTCGCCATCATGAGGTCACCCACCCCCCCCATAGGACCCCATTCATTACACTGTGTACTACAGCAGGAGCAAAGCCATTCAGTGCCTCTGGCACTGTTTTGTCAGTGTCTGGGCACGCGCCGTCGGGCTTGGGGGACGAATGTCCGGGCTTCGCCCGGACATTCGTCCATAAAACAGTTGAAGGAACCCCCCTTTAATAGGACTTCAATCATTTCACTGTGTACTACAGCAGGAACAAAGCCATTCCGTGCCTCCGGCACGGATTTATCAGTGCTTGGGCACGTGCCGTCGCGTGCAGGTCACAATCTCCGGGCTGCGCCCGGAGATTGTGACTTAAAACAGTTCAACGAGTAATGCCTGGGCTTCGCCCAGGCATTACTCGTTGGAAAAGCAATAGGCCCTTACCCCGGTTGGGGCTCGGGCCTAAAAATGTTGAAAAATATACCTACTTGGGCGTCAGCCTCGACTCCACTTTAACATTTAAAAGTCATTTTAAAAAACTTCAAAACAGTCTAAACTTTACATTGGCCAACTTCAGACACATCAGAGGGTCCCTCAGAGTCGAGGCCTCCCACATGTTTCTAAATGCTATGATTTTGCCACACTTCATGTACTGTATGTCAAGTTGGTCCCAGGGCTCCAAATCTGCTCTGGGTCCTCTTCAATCAATATACAAACGTGCATTAAAAATACATGTCAGAAAACCCAAACAACACCCCCACTGCCCAATCTTAACAAAATACAAAATTCTTAACCTCTAAAATATGTTTTTTAATAATGTGTGTCTACTTTTTAAAATTGTAAACGGTCTTATAGCCCCACCCCTCAGGAAATATGTGACCTTGCGCTCTGAAACGATGACCCGTGCCACTCGATCTACAGCACGAGGAGAGTGCAGCGTCCCAAAATGTAGGACTTCTTTCAGAAAGTCAGCCTTCTCCGTCACTGCAGCGACTCAGTGGAACTCACTCCCAACTCACATCATCACCTGCACTGAACTCAAAGTATTCACACGCCTGACAAGAGCATGGCTCCTGGAGAGGCAAATCTGTTCCCATGTGTGATGAGTGTCTGCGTAAGTGTGTGTGGGTTTGTGCTTGTCTGTGTGTGCGTGTGTGAGTGTGTGAGAGAGAGAGAGTTCAGTGTAGGATTGTATGAAAGTAAAGAATGGGGGCTGGGTGTTTTTATTTTATCAGGACAATATTATGTGTCATGAACGGCAAATGAATTTTTTTTTCCATTGAAAACTGAGCGAAATCTGTTTTCTCTTTTGAAATGCAACGAGAGAAAGTTCCTCCCTCCTGTATTCTCCGCACTGTTTCCGCCGAAAACTAAAAATTCCTACGGTTTCCACCGTCTGTGAACGCACCCCATGCTAGTGCTATTCATGGTTGTTGGACTCACATGTGCCGTGATGAAAACACAGGGGTAAGTCAGTGACACAGGGCCGTTTACATTTGACATAAAGTATAGACACACGTTCTGCAGCGCATTACAGTAAGTAGTTCCCATTGCTCAGTTCCCATTGAAACCCATGTAAATCTTGTCTGCATTGGAGTCAAAACATCCTGTGCAGTGTACAGGATATATATATAGATATATATCTATATCTATATATATATATACCACGTATAGTGATTTCTAGCTCGTAGTGAAAAAAAGTATTTATTTGAATATCTCTTGCAAAAAGTAAAATGAACTGAACTTTGAACTAGTTCAGAATTAAAATTGTGAACTTTGAACGTGAACTGTTCACTTTGAGCATGTATGAACTGAACTTGAACTAGTTCAGAAAAGTTGTGAACTGGCACAACACTGGCCAAAGCTTTACTGTCATTGGGCCAGAGCAAAATTAAACAAATGTGACGTCACACGTCGGCTACACAGCCAGGCCAGACTAGCAGTGCACCCAGTGTAGCTTCCCCGGTTGAAATGAGTGGTCTCTCCAACTGATGGTTCATACACGTTTTTATTTTTCCTTTTATATGAGCTGTAACGATGTGATTTTACCTTACTACTTTTTTAACAATAATTGATTAGCTTGTTATAGTTATACACTAATGAACACTTAGTTCATTGTGTGTGTGTGTGTGTGTGTGTGTGTGTGTGTGTGTGTGTGTGTCTTTATTCTCACTAAACTCCATAAACGTTACGTTGCTAAGCAACGTACAACAATCCTTAAACGTCCGAGATTATATAAACAGTCAATATAAAAAAAAATAAAGAAAACAAAAGTTTTGACAGTCAATCTTAAAACTATTAAAAGAACATCAAAATACAATGACAAAAACCCAAATTTAGAACCTTGTTTGGCCTGAATGGATGAAAAGCTCCCGGCCTGAAATGTTGTCCCACTCCGGCCCTGGCTGGGACCCCTCCTCTCTGCTGTCTCTGCCCCTGGTGGAGCTCATGTGACGAATTTAATAGTAAGGAGGTCCCCAGATTTCCAACCCCCCACCCCAATAACCAGGACCCTCCCCCATGTTGCACTGTTTAGACACAGGCAGGTGCACGTGTGATCAGGTCTGTGTCTGCAGCAGATTTAGAGAATCAGACTAATGAAGCAACAGCAGAAGAATGAATATAACATCCATGTAGTTTATTTTGTGACGGCATGAGGACTGATCTATGGCTGCATTATTTCCATCAGATGTAAACGCGTTAATTCCAGATTGGAAAAACCGCACGTGCCACAGCATCAGGCAGACCAGGACCAGCTCCAAATGTGTTCATTAAATGAGGCTAATGAAGACCAGTCAATACAGGCGCTGGCGTTGACCGCGTGGGAAAGGCGGCTCACGGGCGCGTGAGACATGTGTGTGTTCCACTCATCCATCAGCGTGCGCGTGTCTGTGCGCGCGTACGTGTGGCACCATCAAACAAGCGTGTGCACGTGTGCTCTTGCAGGCGTGCACTGAGCAGGAGAGGGACACACGCACACGCGAGGAAAAGCGCATGCACGTGTCTGCGCGTGCTCGCGCAGAGTGTGACGGACGGAACCAGAGCAGCTCCGTGAGCTCCGAGAAGGACCGAGCACAGAGCTGCAGTGTGTCCGCACAGAGGCGCACTGTGGCCGGACACGTACCGAGAGGTCAGGGCGAGACACGGAAACATGGCTTCGTCTCCGATGTCTGTTCACGTCCCTGTCGCCCCCGCGGTCACTCCCGCGGTCACCCCGGCGTCCATGGAAGGAGGGACCCCCTCACCCGCCAATGACGAGCCGTCCACCCCGCGACAGGTACGTGCCCGGTCCCTCCGCGCAGCCCTGTCCCGAGTGTCTGCGACATCACTTGTGTTTGTGTTGGGACCGTCTCCGTGACGGTAGGACGCTGACTCAGCAGAACCCACTCTTACGTTTGATTGAAAAGCTGTAGATGAATGATATGAATGTCATTCATGACCGTGGCCCAAAGACACTTTGGTTCTAGAGCTCAGAAGTCAGAGACGTGTAGCTCAGACTCCTGTGGCTTCATGTGAGAGTGTTGTTAAACATTTATAATACTTTCATTTTCATTCATTATTAGGATGCAGATAGTGACGCACATGAGGCAGATCTCACGTTGTGCCTGTGGTGGGCGTGTCCCCACTGTCCTCTGACTGTCATGGCCATGGATATTATCCTAGATCTATGGTTTGGATCATAATATATATGGATTATAATATATATAGATCATAATATTTATGGACTATAATACATATGGATTATAATATATCATTATATATATGTATTATAATATATTTGGATTATAATATATATGTATTATAATATATTTGGATTATAATATAAATAGATCATAATATTTATGGACTATAATATATATGGATTATAATATATATGTGTTATAATATATTTGGATTATAATATATTTGGATTATAATAAATTAATTAATAATACATTTTACATAAAAGAAAACCGTCATCCTCACTAAAAGTTGGCGAAATGTGGATAACACTTCTTTTTCACTTTTTCCTGAGCGTTCCTGTAAATGAGGCAGAGCTGTCCGAGTCCAGCCGTCTGAGGCACTTTCTGAGTATTAGCGAGTGTGCGGCTGTAACCACAGTGGCATAAGGCTATTTCCTGTGCGCACTCTGACCACGCAGCAGAGCACAGCAGAGGCCAACACACCTACAGACACTTACCTTCTCCAATTATCCAAATCAGTCACGGAAAAGACACTAAGGAGCTTTTTGGGCAAGTTGTGTTTGAGTGAAAATCAAGTCTGTCTTAGCGAGGCAATTTGCAACATGGAGTCATATTAGAAGGAATAGATGAATACTTGATTTGCAGTCTTAAATAAATATGTGTGATGATTACCCAAGAAGTCTATCTGGCGTTAAGGGCTTTGGTAAATCTGTGGGTAATTTAAATAAGGTTTTAGTCAAAGTGTTAGAATTATTATCAGTGTTATACGTAAAGGTATAAAAAAAACCTCTCCTCTTTTTGAAAAAACTCTGGTCTTATTTGACGAGCGCGTATCACCAGAATGATGACCCTAACCCATGACAATTAGGGGGACCAATAATCTTGATGATCCACCCGGAAGTAGAAAATCCTCCTACCTTTACGCAGTTCGAACACAAGAAATACAATAATATCAAATACATGTAGGAGCTATAATATGTCCATGATACGTCTCATCGGCAAGAAACGACCCAAAAACTCAATGGGGATAAAGTGAGAAACCTTGCAGAGGCCCATAATGACAGAGCGCAACTTTAAAGAATAAATATGATGTTCTATTGTTGGATATTAATTATAACAATGAGACTTTTTACTGTATTATTGATTTATTATGCCTTACTCTATTCTCTATTCTGTTCTCTTTCTTTCTGACTGATGCACTGAGCCAAAGCAATTTCCTACTTCCTGTTACTTACATGGCATAATAAAAGATTCTGATTTATGATGTAATGTCTTGTAATGTTGAATATTATCTTAAGTAGAAAATGGTGAGACAAGAAAAAAAAAACTGCTTTCCACCTGTAACTCCCTATGCTGCCACCAGAGGGAGGCGTTACATTTTCTTTCCAAATTTGAAAATTACCGGCTGCAAACACACATATTTGTAGCCTGTTTTGTTATATGTACTTGTCTGTAGCACACTGGGGTACTCTGGGGTAAGGCAAGAAAGGCAAGGCAAGTATGGCGCAATTCATAAAAAAGGCAACTCAAAGTGCTGAACAAAATAAGATAGCATTAAAATCTTAAATAATCACAGTACATTTAAACTACGATAAAAATATAAAATCCCTCAGTTGTATGCACAGCTAAACAAAACTGTTTTTAACCTGGTTTTACACTTTGTTAGAGAAGAGGCCTGTCTCACATACATTTGAGACTGAATCTGATCCAATGACGGTCTTTCAATCATTGTAAAATTCTAATACACTCTGAAGTCCAGTCGTCCAAAGGCTGGATTGGCCTGGATTGGCTGGATTACGGGCCAGGGTCGCACCTCCCCTGACATTTGAGGACCACATGCCTCTTGCCGTTTCATTAGTCAGCGTGTGACTTTGAAGCGACTGCTGCCAGATCTATTTTAGGTTCTACTTCTACAGAACAGAACAGATCTGACACGCACAACATCAAAACAACAACACAGAGACAGAATAAAAACACGTCTTTATCTCAGGCCTCGGGTAAAGAGTCTATGTTTGTTTGAGACTGTTTAGAAAGTGATGTGGTGTCTCCGTGGAAACAAGGAGGTGGTTCAAGAAGGACAAGTTACAGGTCAGATCTGTGGAGAAGCAGGAAACTAACTTTAAAGAACAAATATTGCAAATATTGAGTTCTTGAAGATTGCTCCTCATCTGAACCGAGTCAGAGTCCTCAAAATCAGAATAACTGTCATAACAAGTACGCAAGGGCTCATAAATAAAAACCCCTGACTTGTATTGTCCATCACTGAATAACAAATATCTGTTTAAAACGTCCGTATACAACGTTATGGCTTACAAATGCATATCAACAAAGCCCAAAGACCCCTACGTGTACGTCACTTCTGGTCTCGGCAATTTTTCCGCAAATTTCTTTTTGCATGATAATTATTGATTGAAACCGCTAAGGGTGAAACTATCCGACAAAATGAGTTTTATTTAACACAAAAAAGACCACAATATACCAACACAATGAGAATGGGTCCCTTTTGAAATATCATGTGTCTCGTTAAGCTGTATGTATTATGTGGGGGAAAAAAGTGTGAATTAATGAAGATTCACATGTTTGGCCATTAATTATGAAAATGAAAATGTTTACTTGTTATGTAATGTGTAAAATGTTGACTATTATCTTTGGTAGAAAATGTAGGGAGAGACAAGTATGAAGGGTAAAAAAAAAAAATCCTTTCCGCCTGTAACTCCCTATTCTGCCACCAGAGGGAGGAGTTACATTGTTTATTTTTATTTATGTATTTTTCTAAATTTGAAAAAGGGATTGTAAATAACTGTAATACTGTAATAACTGTGTAATTGTCATTTCATTTGAGAAATTGCCATAACTTTATTTTGGGCAATACTTAAGTTTTAAAAGGCAGACAACTGCTCTGATTGTGATGTCATCATACTGTTAGAGAACTGATGAAAACCCTGAAATGTGTACGTCATTATCAAACTTCCCAAAGTCAGAGAGTTCATGAGAAGCTGGTGACACACACTGAAACACAGAGACACACACACACACGCACACAGAAACACAGAGACACACACACACAGAGACACACACACACACACACACTGAAACACAGAGACACACACACACACACAGAAACACAGAGACACACACACACACACACTGAAACACAGAGACACACCCACACACACAGAAACACAGAGATACACACACACACACACACACAGAGACACAAAGACAAAAATAATATGACAAAAATAATGCCTAATATGGCTTTTTTTAAAGTCTTGGTGCCAAACTTTCACACCACAAATATTAAAACTACAGGATACAGTTTGGCTAGATCCTAAAAACAGTTTGACAAAAACACACACAGAAACACACAGACACACACAGAGACACACACGCACATACTCTGCTCATTCATTACATCACATAAGTTAACTAATTATTATTTTAAATTGATCTTTGGCTGTGATGTATGTGATGCAAACTCTGGGGCCAGTAATCTCAGCCCGAGTCTGAGCCCGAGTCCGAGCCCGAGTCCGAGCCAGAGTCTGAGCCAGAGTCTGAGCCCGAGTCTGAGCTGTGATAACTCCTGTTGTGATTTTGAGCTATACAAAAACAGATTTAATTGAATTACCTCTACCTTCTCTAGCACGTTTTAACAGTAGTTCGCAGCTAACCAGACCATGACCTCTTTGGGCCGTAGAACCACAGACTTTACCGTTTCGCCGAGTCATGCTTAAACCTCAATCAGTTCTTTTGTGTCCAACGAAGCTTCGCCATTGTCCTCACACTAATCTCATTACACGTTTGAACCACGCTCTCGCTGTCCGTCCGCGGTATTGTTTAAATCCTGTTTGTTTATTCCATTAGCCGGTGCCTACGTGCTTCTTTTTCTTCATTTATTCACGGCGGTAAATCCTATTACCGCAGATGACGTGGCGTGGTTTGAGCCGTCGTGATGAATGGGTGAAGGTTGAATGAGACGAAACGACCTGCGAGCACGAACTATTGGAAGTGCCCAGGCTCCGTACATTTACATTTTTAAGTGGTGAGTCGTGCACGGCTTAATCACGGTCAGACAGTGAAGGATGGTGAGAAAGAGGGCGGTAGTTTGTGTTAACAGAGACATTAATATGCAAAATCTGCTTGTTTTAGTCATAGTTATATAACATTGTTCATTCATCAATAACCGTGACCATTACTATCTCCATCATGGACGTATAGCAACAACATTCATGAGGCCCGGACCTCGGTATCAGTTCTTGATTCTGATCATTTGTGGCAGTTTTTACAAGTATCTTTTGGTCATTGCCTCTTGGTCCCTCATGTAGTCAAATACTTTCTAGTACAGTGGTGTCAAACCGGTCCTCAAAGGGCCAGTGGGGCTGCAGGTCCTCAGGTACTGTAAGTCCAGTTTTACCCTGAAGATTTGAGGAACTGAGTCTGGTCAGTCCTACTCAGGTTGGAACTAAAACCTGCAGCCACACCTGCCCTTTGAGGAACGATTTGACACCCCTGATCTAGAGAATTCAGTTTTGCCGAAACAAACACGTGCATCCACCAGAATAATAAGTGCATACTATACTCACCTTACTAACCCTTTAATTCAATTCAATTCAATTCATTCTTTATTAAGAACACAGATAGAACTGGTTCATAGATTAAAAAAACAAAAACAAAAAATAATAATAATAATAATAATAAAGAGACAAAAAACATATGTATACAGTAAAATTATAAACAGGTGTACAGACAGTACCTCCAATGCCTCCATAGGTCAGAGGAAAACCTTACAGAGCTCCTCTTTGGACAGACCAGAGCTTGGATGATCTGGTTTGACAGATTCACGGCTCTGCACATAAAAGAGTAAATACAATATCTGATGGAGACAACACATGACCTCGCACCACAATTTACAAACATTTCACTGGCGCTACAAAACCTGGGCACTTTCAACAGAATCCTCAGAGAGTCATTGTGAGCCACATTTAGACTCCGCATACTCTTTTTCTTATATCTACACCAGAGCTGTGCAGTATACAAGGGTGAGCAAAAAGCCTTGAAAAGATTAACTTTAACATCTCTAGAGCACATGTGAAACTTCCGAACGAGCATATTAGCCTGGCCATAAAGTTTACACTGCTGTCGATACATGTCTCTGTCGTCAGAGAGGTCAGAGGTTATGTAGTGTCCAAGATACTTTACCTCCTCTGTGGGTTGGAGAATATCACCACATAGAAGGAAATCAGGGAACACTAATTTTTTATCCTCCTTTGTTTTTACAATCATGATTTGACTTTTAGAGGCATTATACTTGATGTCATGCTCTATGCCATATCGGGAGCAGATATTTAACAGCTGCTGTAGACCTTTAAGTACCAATATATTGGATGTGTTTGTGGTATGTACCTAAGGATTCTTTATTTTGAGTGTATGTGTGTGTATGTATTGTCCGTTGTACAGTATATATTGTTCTTTTATTGTCAACAAAAGAAGAAAAAACTATTGATCACAAACAAAATTAGTAAAAAGAAAACAAGATAGCTGATGACCATTGATATTATGAAGGCTTTGTCCGGCAGGGGGCGGGGTCATTCTGATTCTATAAGTCTAACGTCTACCACCGAAACATTGTGATTAAGCAATTTTAGCTTCTTTACACAGTATTATTAAAGATAGATAGTTTATAAAGGAACCTTCTGAGCCTTAGTCTGTATAGTTTTACTTCTCTACAGGCCTTTTCAACCCAGGCCCTCTGAACATTATAACCCAGCACTCAGCCCATGTTCAAAATCATATAAAAGTATTTTCTCTTGTTTAAGTCTGGATATACCTGGTTCATAGTCGTCCCAATCTTAGTTTAATACTGATCTGGTATTTATTTGTTGTGAAAATACAGCACATGTGCCATTCGCCGTTTGTTTGCGTGATTAGTGTGACATTTCCATTTTGACTGTATTTAATCTCGCGGGCCAACACCAGAGATCTAAAGATTTACAGAATACATTAGGCAGAAGTCGCGATGGAAGAGGCCACACACATCTGTCACTCTGAGAAGTGTGTGTAAAGTGTGTGTAAAGTGGATCACTCGGACTGCATCGGAAACATTCTCCACAGACGCAGTGTTGTGTCGTTACTGTGCAAACTGTAACACAAGCAGGACATGGGCAGAGCCACAGAGATAATTCTGTTATGGATATTCACAAAACACTATGTCATGTTATACCATTGTTTACTGGTATTCATATTAGCAAGATACAGTATAATAATCACAGTACATAAAAAAGAAAGAAGACAAATATAAAATCCCTCAATTGTATGCACAGCTAAATAGAATGTATTTTAACCTGGATTTAAACTTTGTCTCACGTTTTTATGAAGATAGCATTTAACAATAACATCCAGCTAAAGTATTATGAGACTGAGGCAAACAAATAACCTGCTATTGTTATGTGACAGGTGAGTGGCTCAGTTGGTAGAGCATTGGCCTTTTGACCTGAAGACTGTGTACTCTCCACCTGCAGGAGGATCAGTGAGAGGCTGGTGCTCTGTGTACTGCGTGCAGCTCTGACTGCCACCCCCCGACCTAGAAATGGATTAAGAGGAAGAAAATGGATGGATGGGTTGCTTAAAACAAAACAAGTTCAGTTCATGTATAGTTACAGTAATGTATGTTTGAATTGACTCATTTACATCGTTGATATGTTGGTGCCATATGAACCAACTCGGAGAGACTCTTAGGAGCACAGGGACTGGCCTCCTGCTGGGACTCTGAAGAGCACAGGGACTGGCCTCCTGTTGAGACTCTTAGGAGCACAGGGACTGGCTTCCTGCTGGAACTCTGAGGAGCACAGGGACTGGGCTTCTGCTGGGACTCTGAGGAGTCTCAGAGTCAGGACTAAACATGAGGAGGCAGTCAGATTTAATATACTGTGATTATCTATGATTTTAATGCCTTGTGTGGTTTTAATATTTGTTTTGTTCTATCTTTGAGTTTCTTCTGTATGACCAGTGCCTTTCCCAACACCTAACTTGCTATCTATAAACTTATTTGCATATTTTCCAAGACACATTCTGCTCTCCCCGCTTCCTCTTTTCACGGTCATTGATCTATTCTGACAGCAGACAGTGTCCAGGCTCTTCATCAGTCACCAGACAAAGACACTAGTGTTTCTCAGAAGAAGGGAAAAACACACAATAGGATATTTGAACCTGAATCCACAAGCACAAAGACAGTTGCAGACTTTTCAGGACAATGCTAAAATAAGAGAAATCTGTGCTGTTATTATTATTACCTGAATAGCTGTAGTTCTTATCTGTGGAAGTGGGACATCCATCTCTGCTTCCTGCTGCAGACGTGAGGCTCCAGGAAGTCAAAGATCCAGTCCAGAGATTACATCAATCGTGTCATTGGGAACAAATGAAAAGTATTATCAGCAAAGAATACTGTAAAGTTATTTTTATCATGCATTTAACCACTTCTCTCAGCTGAATACATCAATGACGCAGGTTTTTAAGTAATTACACAGTTTAATTGGCTTAATGAGGTTAGATTAGCCTCTCTGACATCACCTTTGTGACTCACTGTATGACTGTTAGTGTGTTGTAACTGTTTTAATATGGACTTTTGTCAAAATGCAGTTTCCCCAGCACATGAGAGCATCTGATTGGTCAATATTTAAATAACTAACATCAGGATTTACTGAGACAATATCACAATATAAACTTTAGCATTGTCCGTCTGTCTATGTGTTGTATGCATTTTCTTCTGATGCAGTTTAAAATATTATCAAAAAATGCTTAAAAATACCACTTTTTGTGTGAATGTAATTGTATTTAGTATCTGTATTTAATAATAATAATAATACATTGGTTTCATATAGCGCTTTTCAAGAACTCAAAGACTCAGTTCAGGACACACATGTACACATTCAGACAGACACACAAAACTAAAAATCTATAAGCAGGAATGAAACAAAATGCTCATTAGTATTGAGTTTTAAATCCAGCTTTATTAATAGAATCGGATTTTTGGTATTTTTGATAACCCTAGACTAAAAATAGAGGGACTGGTCAGGATTGAGACTAATACAAATTATTAGCCCGTATTTACTGCTAACTACTGCTAACTGTGCATCATATTAGGCAGTGCCAGCAAAGCCAATTCCTTGTGACCGTTCAGAATATGTCATAATAGCAGTTGGTCTCCTGGATCATCCTCAGTCCATCTGTATTTGCGAGTGCTGGCCCTCAGAGCACCCCCTCACTCTCACCCCGGTCCCCCAGTCTCCCCCATCCATCACAGCTGCTGTCCCTCTTTATCTCCCCGGTCTGTGTGCTGTCAGAGCTTGGAGAGTGATGTCGCGATAGCCCTAGGGTGAAGGTTGTGGAAGGCCAATTAGCGCCGGGCTAATAAGCTCTGAAAATATTAGCATAGCATCTGGAAGCGTTCGGAGCATTTGTCTGTTTCGCTCGTGGCGTGTGCGCTTTTCGTCCAATAAAGAGGACATAGAATAGAATGTTAACTTTCACAATCTCTTCTGTGTTGGAGATTACTGTTGCTCAAAGGGAAAAAAAACACTGATTTCTAACAAAAAAATATGTACAGTATATATATTCAAAGATGTTCAAGGTTTATTATTTTATATATTTTGAGTTTAAAAAACACATTCATTTTTTCTCTTCTTTTTTCACTCACTTAAAATGGCCACTAGCCCTACTCGGCCCTACTCTACTCTAGTCTACCTGGTTGTGTTTCCATGGCGTTTTAGTATCAGGTACAGTATCCCAGAAACCTAACTGAAAATCCAAATCAAAATTCCTTGGTGACCATGTTTTTCAGCAGCTTTCGCGTTTGAACATCACCATCGGTCAGAACACTTTGATACCAGCTCGGCCTGGATAGAACCAGGACCAAGAAGGTACTGAACAAGTACCTGGTACCGGTTAAACAAGGCCAGCTCCAAATCGGGGTACAGTAGAAAAGTAATGTAGAGTAGAGAAGCATAGGGTAGAGCAGAGAAGCATAGACTAGGGTAGGGTAGAGTAGGGTAGAGTAGGGTAGAGTAGAGTAGAGTAGAGTAGAGTAGAGTAGAGTAGAGTAGAGTAGAGTAGAGTAGAGTAGAGTAGAGTAGAGTAGAGTAGAGTAGAGTACTGTAGAGTAGAGTAGAGTAGAGTAGAGTAGAGTAGAGTAGAGTAGAGTAGAGTAGAGTAGAGTAGAGTGGGGCTGGTGGAAACAGGGCTATAGTTTTGTCGATTGAACTGTGCCTTTCATAGAATTTGGAGTCTTTTTCCCATATGTGCTTTAGCTGTAGTACAACGCTATCGTCCTGCAGCCAATCCATACCATTGCTGTGCTCTTGGGCAAGACGCTCCAGCCTCAGTAAGAACATCGGTTTTGCCGTGACAGAGATGTGTGAGAGTGTGTGAGACCCGGGCCTGGATCCCGACAGGATCTGAGCTTTTCTCCCCAATATTGTTTCACTTTGAGAGGTATTCCAGGAATGTTGTGAGTCAAAGCTCCACGAACGAGGATTCTGAGCAGACTGTCTGAAAATAATAAGGGCCCTGATGCTGCGTGCTGATGTTGTGCGACAACAGTCCAAGAATTGTGTTGTTGAGTTTTTATACACTGCAAAAAAATGACAAAATATGAGGTAATAAAAGCGTGAATGGAGTGGTTTATTATCTTCATTTGGGTTTTCTGACAAGATTTGCCAATGAGAAAAATCCATTTAGTCTTTAGTCTCTGTGGCTGAGTGGTTAGCACTCTCGCTTCTCAGCAAGAAGGTCCTGGTTTCAAATCCCGGTCGGAACAGGGCCTTTCTGAGTAGAGTTTGCATGTTCTCCCCGTGTCTGCGTAGGTTTCCTCAGAGTACTCCAGTTTCCCCTACTTCTAAAAACATGTACAATAGGTCTGGCATGCGCCTCCTGTACTGTCCCGGCTCCCATCTCTGTGTGGAGTGAGAGACGATTGTAAACCGCTTTGTGAATCTTGTCTGTGAAAGGCGGTATATAAATAAACATTATTTACATACTTGTATCTTTTTATACCAAGATCATTTTGCTTTGTCTCGTCGGAAAATCTTGTTTTAAGGCAGTCACTATGTGCTGCAATTGAGATACATTTTGCAGTGTGGTTGTGTGCATGTGGCCTTCTCTAAACGTGGATATGAAGTGGCTGTTTTCGAAGGAGAATCATCCAGAATGAATGTATGGGACCACACCTCTGTTAGTCATATGTGCAGCCTCCAAATCTCTCTATAAACGGATCATGATGTCACATTTTAGAGGCCAAACACGTAACTATGACTTTATCAACAAATGATTCAGAAAAGTCATGTACCAAAACCTTTTTTATGAGTTTTCTCCAGTTTCTTTTGTCCATTTGAAGCACATAAGGCTGTACATGTTGTTGTAGATGTGCTATACAAACAAGCTTGACATTGACTCAAATTAGTAAGAATTAAGAGATCCTTTTTTCGTCCCACAGGGGAGAAATGCCAGGACAAAAATAACATCTTCAAAATGAGCAATTTAAAGCTGCGTAGATAACTTTATTCCCCATTAATAATACATTGTGCTTGTTCTTATGGAGCAGGGGTGTCCAAACATTTTAGTAAAAGGGCCATTTTAGTTCACCAGACTAGTCCAGGGCCCGACGTCACGGACTGAAAAACTGTCTTGACTGGCAACGAGCTGTTCTGAGCTTTAAAATAATCTATAACAACGCTAAAGTTGGCTGAATCACAGATGTTTACCACAAAAGAACTTTACCTAACTATTTTAATAGGGTAGAACTAGCATGGATTGTATGACATAGTTCCATATTTGTAGATCAAAAATCAAGTACCCCAGATAAAAACTTAAAAACTATAGAAAAAGACAAGATTTTCATTCAAAAATTAAACAAAATTAGTCTCAAACTTGTCATATGGGGTCTAATCATAAACGTATCAATGCTGTCTTTGATCTTGCCTTGTATAGCTCAACAATTTTGTTTTTTATAGAGGGACAATCAGGATCCCGACAGACCCTAGAAAAAATATTAAAATCCTTGATAGATAGCTAAGGCCCCTCACTATTGGTCTAACTTTTCCGTCCAAAATATGTATTCCTATAAAATGAAATACAATTCATTTTTTATGTATTTCACTTTTGAAACCCTGAGAATTCCTTATTGCATGGAAAAAAACAACAGTTGTATCTTGTGTTGTGTTTGTGATTTTGCTTTGATTGAAAACTGGCACATTTCCAATTCCTATCGTCACTTTTCTTGCACCTGACTGAGACTGATCACACATGCTCCCAATGTCTCTTCTGACACGTGCAAAGATGTTGATTTATCTTGTTGTTCATATTTAAACCCACACATTTACTGGTTACACTGGGAGCTGACAGAAGGAAGGCCATAGCCACCTCACCCACAATCTGGATTTCCATGCCTGGGAATCCATCCAGCAACCTCAAAGATCTATCCAAAGATCAAGCTATTACCTCATCTTTATGTTGCTTTTTAATGTCTATTTTGTTAAGCAAGAAACTTCTCAGTAATGAGCGAAGCAATTCAATTCAATTCAATGTATTATTTTAATTAATTTAATATTGTATTTATTTATTAATTTATCATATTTCATTTATTTATTTTATTTATTTTATTTATTTTATTTATTTTATTTATTTTATTTATTTTATTTATTTTATTTATTTTTAATTTGGACAAACCAGATGTATCGATGGAAGTGTTATAGCTCAGGTGCTAATTTTCACCACTAGTCCACTGGGGGTGCTAGAAGAAAAAATAAATTTCTAAGAATTACAATATAATTTACGCTTAAATCTAAAAGTGTCTGGATCTTAACCACTGTTTTGAGCTGAAGATGCGTATGTTAGTCTGTCGTTTTAGTCCAGTGGGGAAAGAGCTCCACAGTTTAACGCCCCTAAAGCAGAAGCCAGATCATTTATTCTTGGATAGCCCTAAAAAAACAGCAGTTTCTTGGACTTCACAAACTCATTCACTGTGGAAAAAGTGAGAAACCTCAGGGAAGGCCACATTGAGAGAGAGATCCGGTCGCACGGACAGACGGGCTGTAGATCCAGGACTGAGGCTGTAGATCCAGGACTGAGGCTGTAGAACAAGGACCAGGGCCGAGGCCGCTCCCAGAGAGGGTGGATTTGTGCTCAGTGAGACATATGACAGGATCAGAGCCTCCTGCTGGAAGACAACTGCCTCCGTGTTAGAGAATACTGTGCTTGGTGGACTCGGCGGCGCTGGTACGACTTCTACCTGTCTCTTGTGAATCTATAAATGACCATGGCCATATCTGGAAAGAAAACTAAATCAGTTAAAACCGCAAGCGGCGATAAAAGCCCTCCTACTCGACCAAAACCCCCCTACTTCCCTTGTGTCACTCGCACTGTAAAAGCAGCTCCTCCCCAATTCTGTTGCAGTGTCATTTCGAGACGACTGCTATAATAAAGGGCTACACAAAAATAAATTTAATTGAACCTTTATTTAAGCAGTACTAGCTTTTTTTGCTTTAATTGTCTTATTAGAAGAACCTAAAAAGCCGTAAACATAAGAAGACAGAATGAATTTTCCACATTTGAACTCCACCCTGTCGCCATCTTTCTTATATCACTACAATTTTATCCTTTGACCCACGGCTATTGTCACATTTGCTGATTGCTTTAGTATTTCCGTCAATCTTAGCCTTCTCTTCAAAATGCTGCTGTGGCTGTGTTCCCAGACTGACTTCTCTGAGTAGAAAAGACCGGGATTTTTATGCCGTGTCAGGAGAATACATTAAAACCACTGGAGAGGTCCGTGGCATGGAACCAGCAACCTTGTGCAAAATGTATCTATGGTGTAATTTAGGTTTTTGATTGGGCAGACCTAAACAGTGCCTCTGTGGAGTTTGAAATGAGTTCTTAATCTACACAGATATTGCACATTGGGCGTAATTTATGTGTTTTGGTCGTTGCCACAATATTGAGAGGTCTTTTATCCCAATTATTAATTCAAAAGTGTACAAATGTTTATTGTGAAGTGAGAACTGATCAGACGATTTTTATAATTGTTAATACTTTGCGACAGGCACAGTAACTATAACCATAATAAAACATTATAATACTTTATTTCAAAAACATTAATAAATCAATCAAAAAATAGTCAAAAAACAGTCATAATACAGGAGATTAAAGCAGACGGAAAACCAGAAAGACAAAACAAAGACACCGTTATAGGAATGCGTTTTGATAAAAGTGGGTTTTTAGAAGTGAATTAAGAGAGGATAGTGATGGAGCTGGCCTTATCTCCTCGGTTGCTCCAGAGCCAAAGAACTTCTCATTCTAAAACTGAGGAGTTATTTGAAAGATGTAAACTGGGAATAGATCCGTGATGTGTTTTGGCGTGGAGTGGACCAGCGGCGGCCAAGACAAACTCAGTCCTCATACTTTAGCATCGACTGCTCTGATTGGATTAGACTGTAATGGCTCTGGGTGAAGGAAGTTACACTTTTACTGTCAATAAAGCAGCTTTTAAATGTCTGATGGATTTGCACTTATCACACGGTGCAGAGGGAATGACACTAGTCTGAGAAAAACAATGCAATACTGAAAAAGAAAATCAGATTGTGATAACAGAAAAAAAATCTTAAAAATTTGCAAACTGTTTTGCGTAAAAAACTAGATCAATAATGGCAGACTCGATAGGTACCAGTCTGAGATTAATCAATGCAATATTATCAAGAAAATAAACTTTTAAATTACAATACAAAAAATGTCATTATTGCAAATAAGTACAAGGTTATCAGAAAAGGGTGATTTTGCATTTTTTAGCGTAAAAACAAGATTGATAATGGCTGAATATAAACAATACAATATTCACATCATGATTTTTTTAATGACCAAACAAAAAATCTCATTATTGCTAATTTATTTTTGTTCCTAATTCGTCTGGTTTAAAGGTCATCAGAATAAGGCAACATATTCATTTGTTGCATATATAAACAAGATCGAAAAGAGCAGCGAGTTTAGTGCTAGTTACTAAACATTTTTCTACACATTCATTTTGTGACATTTTCAGCCTCAGGTCAGACTAGATCAGGGGTGTCCAAACATTTTAGTTAGAGGGCCTCATTAGTTCACCAGACTAGCCCAGACTAGTCCAGGGGCCGACACCACGGACTGAAAAACTATCTTGACTGGCATCGGGCTGTTTTGAGCTTTAAAATGATCTATAACCGAGCTGAAGTTGGCTAAATGACAAATGTTTACCATCTCAACAGCTCACAAGTCAACGAGGTATGACATGTCTATATTGTCTGAGCTGAAGTTGGAAGGATGACACAGTGAACTTGTGTTTATGATCTCAAAGACTTTGGGTTAGCGAGGCAGAGGGGCCACAGGAAAATGACACAGAGGGCCACGATTGTCCCTCGGGCCTGAGTTTGGACATGCCTGGACTAGATTATCACCTAATTTTTTATTTTGGATATTCCTCTAGGATTAGAGCGGCGAACGCCTGGAGAAGTGAGAGTGATAAAGCAGCACTTTCAGTAGAACGGCTGCGGCACTGAAGGGAAAACTTATGTTGTGTCCTGGAGCAAGACACTTCACCTTCATTAACTAGCAGTATACAGTATGTGTGAGTGTTGGTGCTGGAGGCAGAAATCTAAACAAAAACACCTACAGACACCCCAGAAACACTCTGCTCTTGACAATTAGCAGACCAATAGTTTAATAAACCGGCCGGAAAAAATAAAAACCCCTATTTACCTTTAAATGTGAATGTACATAATATTTGCCCCTGACTTTGATGAAAGATGGTACTCCCTGTATCCTGTGTCATTTCCGTAGCACTGTCTAAGTTAAGGTGACGATGGCGCTTCTGTCAGAGTTGAATGAGTACAACACATATAGCCCCTCTCTCCGTATGTTCTGGAACAGTCCCCATAACAGACGTGTGGTCGTTGGGGACCGTAAATCTCTGCAGTGGTCACTAACACATGATGCTCCATTAGCTTCATGTGGAGATGAAGGTCACTGCAGGAGTCTGTCATGAATCACATGTTATTATAGACTGAGGCCTGAGATTCACACTGGTCTCATGAAAACCCTTATCTCAGGAAATTATAGTGTTATTTGGCCTCCTGCTGGGACTCTGAGGAGCACAGGGACTGGTCTCCTGCTGGGACTCTGAGGAGCACAGGGATTGGCCTCCTGCTGGGACTCTGAGGAGCACAGGGATTGGCCTCCTGCTGGGACTCTGAGGAGCACAGGGACTGGCCTCCTGCTGGGACACTGAGGAGCACAGGGACTGGCCTCCTGCTGGGACTCTGAGGAGCACATGGACTGGTCTCCTGCTGGTCCCAGAGTCAGGACTAAACATGAGGAGGCAGCATTTCAGATCTTCAGACCTGGAGGGGTTTTTAGATCTGAATAACACTCAAATATGAGGACATTTTGGCAGAAACATGTAGCTCCGCTCCTTCGGTCCAAACGTGTGAAGACAAATGAGAAAAACATGATTAAAACGTAAGCCCAAAAATGAAGCAAACAAAAACCATATTACAAAAACTAAAATTCTGGCAAACAGACTTCTCTCCTGTGTGTCCATTCATAAACTTATGCAACACACACACAGCAAAACATACATTCCTTCATTCATACCAAATGTGTCTTTTATAATTTTCATTGGCCAATATATATTGGCCAATCTTATCGACAAGACACAGCATCCACTCATTTTACAAAATATCTTTATTCCACGGTTCAGGAGGTGTTGAGTGAAAACCCGGTCTTGTTAATAATCTCACTTGTGGCTGTGGACCGGCTGAACTTTCCAGGAGAGTTGCAGATGGAATTTGTGATGTTGGCGTAGAGGGTGTAGCCTCAGCCGGGAGATGGAACGAAAACTCGGACTCTCCAAAGTAGTGGAATGTTGATGCTCTTTGGGAAAGTATTCCACAGGCTTTTTGGTGAATTATGGCAGATTTTCCTCTGGCGTATGAGCTGGGGTATTACAGGGAGGGCTTGGAATGATTTGGTATGAGCACAGAACAAACTGCAAACATACCAGATTTAATGAATACAAAATAACAACATCCAGGATACAACCAAAAAAATATATAAATAAATAAATAGACCAGAAAGAAACTGGGGGGATTGAAAACTGAAGGCCTCAAAATGCAAGTCTGCCATAAAGATCAAGATGTAATAAAATAACACAAAAAAATAACAAAATCCGGGATGTAACAGAACAAACTCAAACCAAGACCAAGACGAATCAGGGACAAAAACACAACAGACCAAGAACAAGGGGAGACTTATATTTCATCACTTTAATTAAAAGAACTATTCAGAAAAAGAGAAAAAAGCTCATATATGGACGGAATGGATGTAGATCCAGGACTGAGACTGTAGATCCAAGACTGAGACTGTAGATCCAGGACTGAGGCTGTAGATCAAGGACTGAGACTGTAGACCCAGGACTGAGACTGTAGACCCAGGACTGAGACTGTAGATCCAGGACTGAGACTGTAGATCCAGGACTGAGGCTATAGAACGTGGACTGAGGCTGTAGACCCAGGACCGAGACTGTAGATTCATGACTCAGACTGTAGAATCAGGACTGAGACTGTAGATCCAGTACTGAGACTGTGTAGATCCAGGACTGAGACTGTGTAGATCCAGGAATGAGACTAGATCCAGGACTGAGGCTGTAGACCCAGGACTGAGGCTGTAGATCCAGGAATGAGGCTGTAGAACAGGGGTGCTCACACTTTTTCAGCATGCGAGCTACTTATAAAAGGATCAAGTCAAAATGATCTACCTACTACAAAAATGCAAATCATATATTTATTTCAAAAAATATTCTGTATACCTACAATGTATGTTTATGTACATGCAAAACCGCATGAGCCAATATAGCACAACACAACACAATTACCTATGTACATTTTTTGTCATTACCCGAGTTTACTCTGATGACTTGCACTGAATTGAATCGGCCAGGGATGCATAGTCCGGAAAATTGGTGGTAACTCGCTGACAAGTTTGTCGTGCTTTAGCTTTCCTGCACTGAGCGCGGTTGTTTGCGCATGTGCAGTCACCTAAGTGTCAGTAAAACATTACTGAGTAAAACACAGATGTCATTTGACTGTGGTGCCATGTCCATGTGCCATGCCTATTTTTTTTAAATCCAAATATTTCCCCTCCTCAGTTTATAAAATAATTTGCATCCACACATCTGCATTATCAATCACATTCGTAACATTCCAAACATGTGCGTCTCTTACGTCCTGTCCTGCGTTGGGGAAAAACACAGAAGTGGGCGGAGCTTTGATGCAGATGCCGGTAACGGCACTTTTACAGTCATAGAAGACACTCAGAGTAAAGACGTATGTTTACAAGCAATGACCCCGTCCTCAGCCCTGGTTTAGTCCTGGTTTAGTCCTGGTTTAGTCCTGGTTTAGTCCTGGTTTAGTCCTGGTTTGGTTGTTTTCTAGCGTGAGTCCCCGCGATCACTTTGCTGCTCTCTGATGTGGAGCGAGGATGTTCGCTGCTGCGAGCATCTCACAGTGAACAGTTTTTAAGGTAGTATGATCCATGCTTCAGTGATCAGAGGAATTTAGGGGGGTACTGTGGCGTGCGAGAACGCAAAACTCCGGTTATCTCTGTCTACACACAAATGCATTAACAGAGTTTTCAAAAATCTCCACTTTGCCCGGAGTTTTTTGTATATATTTGTTTAGAATGTGTAATTTTTTCATTTATTTAATGCGATCTACCAATACTACCTTTGCGATCGACCGGTAGATCGCGATCGACGTATTGAGCACCCCTGCTGTAGAATGTGGACTGAGGTGGTTAAAATGTCCCCAGACCAAAATGAGAACGACAGCTTTATACAATTATCTTTGAAGGCCTCTCGCTATAATATTATTTGTACTCCCACAGCATCACTCAGACCTTCTGTGTCTTGTCTTTTTATTGCATCAGGAGCAACAGGATTATGTACAGCTACACTTGTGGAATATTAATAATGCAGTGAGTTCTAAAAGCCCTGTTGGGTGCCATTAGTCCGTACAGCCGTGTGCACTTGACACCGCCGACCCGCAGACATTACACAGCGATGAGAGATCGATAGATTGATTGAGTAGAAGATCGACTTTCACTTATCATGTTTAATGAGAGTGTGGTGTATTAAACATAAGTCATTATTGATTTTAAACATGAGCGTCCAAAAGGCAACAGTTTGGGTAGTTAGCGCTCTCACTTCTCAGCATTAAGTGTCTGGGTCTGAATCCCGGTTGGAGCAGGGCTAGTCTGGTCTTAGCCATCCGTAAACTCTGGTCAATGATCATTTCCTACATGTACGTCTGGGTCTGATCCTAGTGGCTGCAGTTTCCTTGGTTGAATCCGCTCCGACCAATCAGCGAGCGGAGGAGGCGGGTGTTGTAGGGAGGTGCCGCTGATGTCAAGAGTTTGCGCCGAATTTGATGGTTGTAGTTTTCAATGGCGGTAAATGTGATTGTAAATTAATCCGTTCTGTTTTAGCTCCAAATATCAAGAAATTGAAGCCGGAGCAAGAGGAATGTTTGGGAAATATCATTGCTGCAAAGATGTTGTGGCTCTACTCCCCACGGGCTCCGTTAGTGGCAAAGGAGAAGGCTAAAGCTAGGCTAAATGCTAAAGCTAGGTTAAATACTAGCGATTAACTCAGGCGCATTACATACGTCACGGTAAACTCAGATCCAATCGTTTCAATCTGCAAAAGGAGTTAGCCCTTCCCACCTGTTAACAGAGCTCAAATAAGCAAATCCAGACCTCAGTACAGAAAGGGGCCTCTCTGAGTGGAATTTGCATGTTCTCCTCGTGCCTGCATAGGTTTCCTCCACCTTACACGTCTCCCACGCCTTTCTAACTGTAGGCATCACTCTCTCTCCTACACGTCTTCCTTTAGTACTTTTTTGTTTTGTTTTGATGCTTTGAATTATTGGGTAAGTTTTTCCAAATAATTACCCAATAATTAACACAGGCTGAGATGATATGACAGAGTAACTGTACTGTGTGTTTGCTGGGAGTATTTAAAAAAGGGGGTTTGCAGGTTGACAAAAAAGTAGAAAAGTGGAGCCGTGTCCTTGTTTTGTCTCGTCAGAAACTGGTCTAAAAATAGAACATGTGTCAAACTGTGGTGTGTGAGCAGTGTATGAAGGTGAACGTCTGCTCCATGTGATAATGAGAATATTACAGTGTCATAGTCAAAAGAATATATTCTATGGTCTCTAGGCTGTAGATCCAGGACTGAGGCTGTAGATCCAGGACTGAGGCTGTAGATCCAGTACTGAGGCTGTAGACCCAGGACTGAGGCAAATCTTTTTTCAAAAAATATTTATATGTCTGGGTTCTGCGGCGTTAACTTACAGCAAAATATTTAAAATCCACACAACATTATACCATCATTATACCATCTTAAAAGTCTCTATAAGTTTTATGCTGGACAGACTTAATAGTGTCAAGCTAAGTTAATTACAGTTGGTCTGTGATGCACTTGAAAGTTAAGAACCTCTTTTCTTTTCCTGATTTCCTGACTCCTTAGAGCAGGGGTGGGCATACTTTTTGGCTTGTGGGCCACATTGGGTAATTTTTTTTTACAGGGGGGCCGGTTCAGTAGCGTTTGGATAGCCTTAATACTAAATCGCTACATGTAGAGTGCAAACCTTATAGCACAGTAAGCACATGCAAAAAAACTTCAATAAATGCACTAACATTGAGCACTGCATCTTTCAAATGTGCAAAATAGTCCTGATCCTGGTAGTACATTTGTCTATGCAAGATACTGCATTTACACACTATTGGACACCATACTGGGAGGAGACAATGTAAATAGATTAAAATATACTCCGATCTATCAAACCTGGAGATTGCATTTGATTTAAATACAATTAAAGGCGTAAAGTTAAAGAAATCAACATTTATTGAAATAACATGAATTATATTACTTTTAACCTTCACACTTGTGATGCAACATCGACATATCCTCACTGTGGGACAAATAAAGTGATCTCTTAATCTTAATCAAACATATAATTACCCAACTCTTTTTTTAATGCCAACTTAATCAAAACACGCAATTTCAACCTTTCCAAATGTATTTTTTGTCATGACACAGTAGAAAAACTCACCACAGTGGGGTGGGAACAGTATTGTTGGTCTCCCTTCTTAGCCAGTGCATCAAAGTCTGGGGCTAGTTTTGTTGTGGCAATTCTCAAGATAGATCTGAGATGTTGGTCCGTTAACTTGGATCTGTGACGAGCTTTGTTGATGTTCATGACGCTGAACGTCTGCTCACACACGTATGTTGAGCCAAACAACACTATCATCTCCTGTGCCAATCTCAGCAGGTTTGGAAACGTGGCTTTGTTAAGTGAAGCGTAAAAGTCAGTCAGTTTAAGAGACTTGAAGTTCTCCTTGGAGGCAGAGTCGGACTGAAGATCGATCAGTTCCAATTGCAGCTCCTGCGGTGCGGTGTCAGGGTCTTGTGACAGGGGACAGGACACCAGCTGGAGTGACTTGTCATTTTTTTCAAAATCAGAGAACCTACGGCGGAATTCTCTCTGCAGGTCATCCAGTGATTTGCAGTATTTCTTCGTGTTTCGGGTGGCCTCTTTCTGCGTGGCTAGTGTGGGGAAATGAGTGAAAGATTTGTTTGACATTTGTCTGGAGAATAAAATCAGCTTGGATTTGAAGGCTGTCACATTTGTGTACAGGTTATGTACAAACTGATCTTTCCCCTGTAGCTTCACGTTCAGCTCATTCAAGTGTGAGAAAATGTCCACAGCAAACGCAAAGTCACAAAGCCAGTTCTCGTCACTCAGCTCGGGAAATTCTTCGGATTTTTCCTTTAACTCCAAAAACGAGCTTATCTCCTCTTTGAGCTCCCACACGCGTTGCAACACTTTCCCCAAACTTAACCAGCGGACACGGGAGTGGTAAAGTAGGTCCTGATGAGCCGCATCGGTTTCCTCTAAGAACGTAACGAACTGACGATGATTAAGGCCTCTTGCACGTATGAAATTTACAAGTTTAACAACTGGATCCACAACATGATTAAGCTGCAATATAGACTTACACAGAGACTCCTGGTGAATGATGCAGTGAAGGAAAACAACATTCTGCGCAGGGTTTTCCTCTTTCACTTTATCCTGAATTCTTTTAAGCAGCCCGACGTTTTTTCCAGTTAAATTTGGCGATCCATCCGTGGTGACGTTAGCCAGTTTACTCCATGGTAGATTCCTTCTCTCGATGACAGCGGACACCTGTTCATACAAGTCCTCTCCTCGCGTTTTCCCCTTCAGCGACTCCATGCTCAAAAGCTCGTCTGTTATCTCAAAACTCTCATTTATCCCTCGGATAAAAATAAGAAGCTGAGCAGTGTCCTTTATGTCAGTACTTTCATCCAGTGCTATTGAAAATAAAATGAAGTTTCTGGCCTTTTTGTCTAACTCGCTCACTATATCATCATCAATCAGTTCCACACGGCGTGTCACCGTCCTGCGCGATAAACTGACTTTTTCAAACTTCTCTTTGCTCTCCGGACACAGGAGACCTGCGGCCTCGACCATGCATTCTTTCAAAAATTCGCCTTCGGAAAAAGGCTTACTAGCCTTCACCAACTTGAATGCCAGCAAGAAACTTGCCTCGGTACTTGCTTCTTGAATTGCAGTTTGTCTGTGAAAGAGATGCTGCCGAGCCTGTAGCTCAGCTGCCAGCCTCTTTGCAGTAGCAGCCCGTTCTTGCGTTGATTGCTTGCTAGCATAGTTTGCGTGTTTCGTGGTGAAGTGACGGCTGATATTATATTCTTTGAACACCGCAACCGCTTCTTGGCATATCAAACATACAGCTGTTGATCGTACTTCAGTGAGAAAATATTTTGTCGTCCACTCATTATTAAACACACGGCATTCAACGTCCACTTTCCTTTTCTTTGGCCCGCTCATTTTTACAGAAGTACTTGAATGGCAACGGAAAGATAAAGAGAAATAAAGAGGAAAAATAGACACTCCAAAAGGCCCGCCAATGGTCAGCGCGCCATCTATTGGGAAAACGTGGGCATTGCAGAGACAAGATGAAATGAATGACTGATATATATGTATACATTTTTTAATCGGACACGGTCTGCGGGCCGTATTAAAAAGCATGGCGGGCCGTATACGGCCCGCGGGCCTTAGAATGCCCATGTCTGCCTTAGAGACTATTCATTGACTTGTGTGTGTGTGTCTCTCTGTGTATGTGTGTGTGTGTGTGTGTGTCAGTGAATGGGACGTCCCGCTGCCCTCCTCTGTCCTTCAGAGTGTATTCACAGGACAAGAGGAGGGGGACAGAGGAAGCACTGAGGACAGGGTCAAACCATCGGTTAAAAGACCTCATTGTATAAAGATTAAGACCCACATTCAAACTATAAATCCAAACCAGGAAGGTCCAAACCAGGAAGGGACACCATCAAGTCCAGTGTCACAGTTTTGGTAATTAAAAAACCAGAAATAAACTATTCACTTTGTCTTTCCGTGTTATTGAATGTGAAATAGTATCTTTAAGGTAATTTAGGTAATATTTGTATTTTCGGTCCTCTCCTTTTGGTCTTTCTCCTATAGTGTTATGCTGGTCCTCTTCTGTCTTCCTCCTATTGTTATGCCAGTCCTCGTCTGTCTTCCTCCTAGTGTTATGCTGGTCCTCTCCTGTCTTTCTCCTAGTGTTATGCTGGTCCTCTCCTGTCTTTCTCCTAGTGTTATGCTGGTCCTCTCCTGTCTTCCTCCTAGTGTTATGCTGGTCCTCTCCTGTCTTCCTCCTAGTGTTATGCCAGTCCTCGTCTGTCTTCCTCCTAGTGTTATGCTGGTCCTCTCCTGTCTTTCTCCTAGTGTTATGCTGGTCCTCTCCTGTCTTCCTCCTAGTGTTATGCTGGTCCTCTCCTGTCTTTCTCCTAGTGTTATGCCAGTCCTCGTCTGTCTTCCTCCTAGTGTTATGCTGGTCCTCTCCTGTCTTTCTCCTAGTGTTATGCTGGTCCTCTCCTGTCTTTCTCCTAGTGTTATGCTGGTCCTCTCCTGTCTTCCTCCTAGTGTTATGCCAGTCCTCGTCTGTCTTCCTCCTAGTGTTATGCTGGTCCTCTCCTGTCTTTCTCCTAGTGTTATGCTGGTCCTCTCTTGTCTTTCTCCTAGAGTTATGCCGGTCCTCTCCTGTCTTCCTCCTAGTGTTATGCCGGTCCTCTTCTGTCATTCTCATAGCACTTTTACCCTGCCTTTCCTCACCATTAATTGAAACTATAAAAGTGCTGTATAGTGCTTGGAAGTCTCTCATCCTCAATTATCAACGACCTCTTTTGCAAGTTAATAAAAAACTCAGCTGTGAGCCAATCCATCTCTAAGTTTACCAGTTGCTCAGTTGGAAAACAAATCTCTTGAGTCAAACATTTCCTGTTGGGCGTGTTCCAGAACTTAATTAAAGCCTGGATTGAGAATGAATCCTTCTCTACACTTCCCAGAACTGAGGCGAGAGCAGAGAGCGTTATTACAGCAAACCTCATAAACCCCACAGCCATGGACTCAGTGGACAGCCCTGACCGAGGACTCTCTAAAGGACTGCTCATCCCTTTGGTCTTTAGCTTTACCCGACTAGTTTCAAACAACTTCTGCCATTGATGAGTCAGACGGAGACATTCCAGGATCATGGATTCACTGGTTCATAAAGAGTAAAGAGCGTTTTGTTCAGGCCCAGAGTGTGAGGGCAGCGTGTAGCAGGTCCATCTGTCATGTCATTCGGGCAAATGGACGAGGACAATGGTGGCTCACATCATCAACAGAGACCAGTGAGACCAGGCAGTGAGACCAGGGAGATCAGGGAAACCAGTGATCTCTGAGCCCTGGACTGACACCTGGACTCGGGACAAATCAAAATGGACAGTTTCTGCAAGTTTAGTTATGAGGCTGATTCAATTATAGGCCTATTTTTGCACTTAGCATTAGCATTAGCATCAGCACACAACAACACCTATTCTTTTGTTTGTTCATTTGCCAAATAAAAAGAGTCAACTACACTCATTTTAACCAGACAACAAGGGACTTGATATTTTTTTTGCACTGGTGAATTAAGTTTACTTTAATAAAACATTGTGTATGTATTTATTATTTTTTGTATTTGCAGATAGATGGATGCAGTTTAATAAGTTTATAGTTTGGTTAAAGCTTTTTTCTCTTAACTACAAAGACAAATGGAATATAACAAAATTTAACTTTAGCCATTTACTTAAAGAGTAAGTGGTTATTTGGCAAAATCTTTAGTTTTTGTAACATCAGATGAAGAAAAACCTTACACAGCAGCTACACAAACGTATTATTAGGGTCTGTGCCATTACCATCAGACAAAAACACATTTAAACGTTGATTCACAATTGAGTAAATAAATATAAGTGTATACAAGGATGTGTGTGCGTGTAATTGGAAACCGTGGTTGTGTAACTGCATTTTCTCCAAAAGCCTCCATCTCTTCACAAATGCCTCTTCAGCAAATCTCCTGACACCGGCTGTAACTCCCACGGTCTCTCCCCACAGATCCCGTCTCTGCCCCCTGCTCACATACAGATAGAGCACCTTATGCTGAGTCATGATGGCAGCTTAGGATTTATTCACTATATTTATCACAAATGCAACTCAAACTCATTCTATTTTGAGAAATGACAAACCTAATCTGAGTTTCTTTTCCCCCTTGAAAATAATACATTTTATGGGTACCATCAGTTTTTGACAAATTTGAGTACCCCAGCTTTAACCCTAACCCATACCTATCTTCTATACATAGTTCCTACATGACGTCACTACATACGGGGATTTGCCGACCCGGCGCCATTTGTCTTGGCATTCTGTGGGCAAAACAATAGAAAAAGAAGCTGAAACGTGTTAATGTCGTGATAAAGTTGAAAATGGTCATCTCCTGCTGGGTCAATGGATGTTCAAATCGTGCCGGAGGTTCCGTTAAACTTGGATTTTACAGTATACCCATCATTAGACTTCATGAATGTGAGAAGACTAAGCTTTTGTCAGAACAACCACGGAGGTTATGGCTTGCGAAGATAAACAGGCAAGAAACTCCCTCAAAACACGCAAGAATATGCTCGGAGCACTTTGTGTCAGGTGCGTATCGTATCTTATAATGTGTTGACAGACGTAATTTACTCAGTACTAACTTGTGTATGCTGATATCTGGTAACTTGAGAGTTTCATTATTTAGATTACTTTATTATGAGGAGGATCGGTGTCGCGTCCGAGGCTCTCGAGGGCAACGTAAATGTATTAAATAGATAATAATAGTTCTATGGTGGGCTAAAACAATGTTCACAAACAGCATTGCTTCTGTAAAAAGATCTGTGTCATAAAATAAACTGCTCTTTACGCCTGGAAAAATCAGTTGCCCACCATTCACCAAAACATACGGTCAAAAACGCGGAAATAAACAATAACAGCAATCCAGAGTGTCCGTGTGGCATTAGCATTAATTAAATTAATTGTTAATATAATTAAAATAATTAAATGGAGCTCCAACTGGTATTAAATCTAAAGTTTTTGAGAAATGTTTGCATTGCTTGTTAATTTTTGCTGCATAATTTGATCAAATATGTAAAACATGTCCGTAGCACGTTAAACTGTGGTGCCATTGTATTAATATACAATTATTTGCTCAAAAGTTGCCCTTTTTTTCCAATTTGCGTTTGAATATCTACATTTATTCTCATTCTTCTGTTTAATGGAATGCACAAACACAGTAGCGTGCCATCAAAGATGGCGTCTCCGAGGAGGTCATGTGACATTCATTGGTCTGTGGGAACTATGTATTTCTCATTTGCTGCTTGAGAGGTTCCCGGTCATGTTTTTTCTGCATTCGGTTTATCAAGTATTCTATTACATATTTATTGGTTTAAAATAGTTCTGACGATGCATATATTTTTGGATTCTGCTCCTGGTTCTAAAAAAGTCTGTCTTTCTGCTGCTGCCGTGAGACAAACACTATGAATAGACTGAAAATTGTCTGTTCTGGTTTCATTTTTATTTAAAGTCTGTCTCTGGTCTCTGTCTCTGGTCTCTCTCTCTGGCCTCCCTCTCTCTCTAGTCTGTCTCTGCTTTCTCTCTCTCTGCTTTCTCTCTCTGGTCTCTCTCTCTCTGGTCTCTGGTCTCTCTCTGGTCTCTCTCTCTCTGGTCTCTGGTCTCTCTCTGGTCTCTCTCTGGTCTCTCCCTGGTCTCTCAGGTCTCTCTCTAGTCTCTCTCTGGTCTCTCTCCGGTCTCTCCCTGGTCTCTCTCGAGTCTCTCTCTGGTCTCTCTCTGGTCTCTCCCTGGTCTCTCTCCAGTCTCTTTCTAGTCTCTCTCTGGTCTCTCTCGAGTCTCTCTCTGGTCTCTCTCTAGTCTCTCTCTGGTCTCTCTCTGGTCTCTCCCTGGTCTCTCTCTAGTCTCTCTCTGGTCTCTCTCTGGTCTCTCCCTGGTCTCTCTCTCTGGTCTCTCTCTAGTCTCTTTCTGGTCTCTCTCTAGTCTCTCTCTGGTCTCTCTCTGGTCTCTCCCTGGTCTCTCTCTAGTCTCTCTCTGGTCTCTCTCTGGTCTCTCCCTGGTCTCTTTTCACACAGTCATAAACATGTCATACACATGTATTACAGTGATTTCTCTAACTCTCTTGTGGTGAAAACTGTTGTGATGAGGTTGTTATGGTTATCGCTGTTTTACGAGTCTCTGGATGATTATTAGTGTGGTGCCTTGTGGGTAATTCCCCGGAGTTGCTGCACACTCATGTTTTATGTATTTTCCCTTTGTGAGACATCATCAGTGTGTGTTTGCTCTAGATATTCTTAATTAACCCTCATGGCTGTTAAGCGCAGTGACAGCGTGGGCTCAGCAGGGGGCAGTGTGGCTCCAACTATCACTGCTATCTATTGACACATTTAATATTGCCTCTCACTGTCTCTTTCTGGACTCTGCCTCTGATCTCTCCCTGGTCTCTCACTCTGATCTTTTTCTCTGGTCTCTCTCTGGTCTTTCTTTGGTCTCCTTCTGGTCTCCCTCTGATCTCTCTGGTCTCTCTCTGGTCTCACTTTCTCTTTCTGGACTCTCTCTCTGGTCCCCCTATGATCTCTCCCTGGTCTCTCTCTCTCTCTGGTCTCTCTCTCTTTTCTCTCTCTGGTCTCACTGGTCTCTTTCTGATCTCTCTCTCTGGTCTTTCTTTGGTGTCCTCCTGGTCTCCCTCTTATCTCTGCCTGGTCTTTGATACAGTCACTATGTATCCGCTCTCATGTTAAATTAATTGCCATAAATAAACGAATAAGCACAAAAACATTATTACAATGGGGGCGACAGTGGCTCAGTTGGTAGAGTAAGTAAGTGAGTAATGTTTATTTATATATAGCGCATTTTACAGACCAAGGTCACCCAAAGCGCTTTACAATGTTCAGAGTTCAGATACTGTTCCAATCATTCCACACACGGATTAAGGGGTAGAAATGGACATTATTACAATGTAATGTTATTGTCTTGATACGCAGACAGCCACGTGTTTATATGATGGTTATATGAGAATAAACAAGTACAAAATTCCATAGTAACGTCATCATTCATCAGCTGAGCGTGGCCGTGCGTGCGTGTACTAGACTTACTATTCCAGACCAGACGTTTTACGATGTGTGTAGCGCCGCAGAAATCCGACCCTAGATCAGCTGATGATAGACGCGTCTATCTTTACCCCAGTGTCAGGCATGCGCTGGGAGACCTTACCTTCAGACGGAAATAATCCACCCCCACGTGGCCTGGAGGGGGAGAAGTGCAGCGGGCAAGGTCATGTGAGGCCACGCGGGTCGATGCTGCAGAGATGGATGATGACGGCGCGTGGTGGAATCTATCGATCTGTTGTGATTTGTGTGAAAGAGATTTGTGTGTGTGTGTGTGTGTGAGAGAGAGATTTGTGTTTGTGCATGTGTGTGAGAGAGATTTGTGTTCGTGCGTGTGTGTCTGTGTGTGTGTGCGCGCGTGTGCGTGTGTGTGTGTGAGAGAGAGAGATGTGTGTTTGTGTGTGTGTGAGAGAGAGATGTGTGTTTGTGTGTCTATGCTTATGTAGTTTCCTATGAACGCCACAAGATGGAGCTAAAGGGCAAGGAAAATGCAGCTTTGTATGGTCTAAAGTAATTCTGTTATTCTGCATCATGATAAAGTTATATATGTTTTTGGACTTGCTTCTTTATTATGCTAAAGTTAGAGATATTAGTATAGAGTAATTTTTCATTTCTCCCTAACTCTAACCCAAAACAGGATCTCTTATTCTTAAATAGCACAATTAAAATGTTTAACCGCCAAACATAATGTGTAATATTTCTTCTACAAAACCCAAAGCATATTTAAGTGTTTTTTCTAAATTGCATGCACTAATATGTTTTTGTTATTGTTTAATTTAGATTTTTTTTTTTAAAACCAACCAACTTTCTTTCAACAGACACACATTTAAATCTCGAACAACAACATGGTACATTGTAGAGTACCCACCTACAAACAAACAAACAAATTAATAAATAGATAAATAAATGAAAAGACAATTTAATAAAGGAGAGAAAAAATACATATATACACAATGAGAATGAAACTATTAATAGTAATATGAAAAATACAAATGAAAACAAATACAAAAAAGTCATTGCCTTTCAGCGTCCGGAAGTAAAATAGGGTTGCCATGTTCTAGAAAGTAAGTAAAGTTTATTTATATAGCACATTTTACAGACCAAGGTCACCCAAAGCACTTTACAATGTTCATAGTTCAAATATTGTTCCAATTATTCCACACACGGTGATGACGGAAGCGAGTCGCCGAACACACTGCATCAGCCCCCGATCAACACTATCCATTCACTCTCTCATTTACATTCATACCTATTGTGCGTGTTTTTAGTGGTAGGGGAAACCGGAGCACCCGGAGGAAACCTACGTAAACATGGGGAGAACATGTAAACTCAACTCAGGAAGGCCCTGTTCCGACCAGGATTCGAACCCAGGACCTTCTTGCTGAAAAGCGAGAGTGCTATCCACTGCACCGGGCCGCGTTTTCTTAAAAGTAGATAGAGAACCTTGAGAATATTTTCTAGTTTTTTTATTTTTTCATAGATATGAGAGATCCTTTATCCTTTATTATTTAGACTTTATTAAGGACTTATGCAGGCACAGGATCCATATCTAACAAGACAAAGAAAAAAATATATACTTAAATAATCAATAAATAAACGAAATGACCAGCCCAACGACTGCTGTATAAATGTATCTTGTGTTATAAACAGTGGAGTGTCCTTTGACAATAGCCTTCATTGTGACTCCTCAACCTTCTTTTGCTGCTTTTGTGCAATAACCATTCACCCAGTATGAGTCCTGGCAGCCCACCATTGAAACAAGTCATGTAAGAAGTAGGCCGATGGTTTTGCAGCTGGAATAAGACCCCTACCCGGCGCTGGGACGTGGATGGGGGGGGTGGGGGCTGACATCTCTGGTGGGGGCGAGATCTAGATAAATGGGACCAGTGCGGCTAAAGCACAAACTAATCTCATATTTGTATAGGTTGTTGATTTGTTTTCCCCCCCTTCGGCCAATCCCAGGCCTCGAATCCACTGGCCCTGAATTCCCCCCTGTGCGAAGCCACGCCCCTTTTCATCAGCGGTTGCCCTTGATGCTCTTGACCCTCGTCTCCGTTACCGTGACAACAGACAGACACAAGAGGTTTCCGTGGAGACAGGGCATGTGCGATGACGAGCCGACTTGAAAGTGTGTCATGAGAGGAGGCTTTCTGAGTTGTTCTTTGCAGACACAGGAGAGTCTGAGGGCAGTGAGGATTCGGGATATTTATTAACATTTATAAACATTTGTTAACATTTCTGGACATTCTGGTCGTCCCGCTCTCTATGAACCAATGGCTCCTACGTGTTATTATTATATTTCCTTCGTTCAACCTGTTCGATTCTCCGATCGGTTCTTGAGGAATCGACAACTTTGGAGCAAAACAGTTTGTTGAAAGGCTGAATCCTAACTGCTGTCAAGTAAACAGTGTGTTGCGATGGTAACTAGAACTCAACTCAGAACCACGTGGAACTCTTTGGCTGGTTAACAACTTAATGCATGCTTATTAGTCATAAAAAATATATAAAAAGAGACAAATTCTGTAATGTATGTTACAGTAAAGACCATTTACTGTAAAAGCAATTTATAAAAGAAAATTATATGTATTCATTGAAAATATAAAAAACTCAGAAATGTTGAAATCAAAGTCTGTAGCAGTTAGACGTGGTCATATTTATAGTGTCTGGGAGTTTTGTGTGTGTAGTTATTTAGTTAGTTATTTATTTATTTAAAAGGACAACGGACAGGTACATTAAAAAGATGGCTGCCCCAGATTTAGCACAATGCTAATTTTCATCTGTAGTCCTTATACAATCAAAAATACAATGAAAATACATAACAGAGTTAATTAAAATACAAAACATAGACAATAAACATTTGTGCAATATATAGTAAAAGTGCAGATGAAAAGTGCAAATAAAAAGTGCAAATAAAAAGTGCCAGTTGCATTCATAAAGTGCAGAATGACAAAGTGCAACAGTTTTCTCAATTATTTTGTAGCTATACATGATTAGCACATAGATACAATAGTTTTTAACACTAATAGTGTGGTGGCCACGTACATGGCTTCAGTAAAAGCTATTGTTCATTTGCAAAGCTGGTCTTGACATTTGTTGACAATTTCTAAAGCTAGCAATTTTATATTTGCTTCTTTATTATGCTAAAGCTAGAGATTTAATTTAATTTAGAATAGAGTTAATTGCTCATTTAGCTCGTGCTGTGTCCTCCTCATTCCTACTTTTCTGTCACTGGTGATGCAATACTGAAATTTCCCCACTGTGGGGCAAATGAAGGATTCATCTTTTCACCTTAGTTTTTCTCAGATTATATGAATTGAAAATAGAAAAGCAGAATCAGCATATTTTCCATTATTATAAGCTGAATCCTCACCTGCAGAGACACACACTCCTGTTGTTATGTTTGAACTACACACTACTGTTGATGTGTTTGAACTACACACTCTTGTTGTTGTGTTTGAACTACACACTCCTGTTGATGTGTTTGAACTACACACTCCTGTTGTTGTGTTTGAACTACACACCACTGTTGTTGTGTTTGGACTACACACTCCTGTTGTTGTGTTTGAACTACACACTCCTGTTGATGTGTTTAAACTACACACTCTTGTTGTTGTGTTTGAACTACACACTCCTGTTGTTGTGTTTGAACTACACACTACTGTTGTTGTGTTTGAACTACACACTCCTGTTGTTGTGTTTGAACTACACACTACTGTTGTTGTGTTTGAACTACACACTCCTGTTGTTGTGTTTGAACTACACACTCCTGTTGTTGTGTTGGAAATACACACTCCTGTTGTTGTGTTTGGACTACACACTCCTGTTGTTGTGTTTGAACTACACACTCCTGTTGATGTGTTTGAACTACACACTCCTGTTGTTTGACGTCGTGGCATCAGACGCTCTCCGGTTACTGTGACGACTCGGAGACAATTGCCATGGCAACGCTGTTTCTGAGAGGAAGTCGAGAGGAAGTATTCAGGTGGAAACAGGCCACAGTGTCATGTGTTGTGTGTGTGTGTGCGTATGTGTTTGCGTATGATGCCAACATAAAAAATATATATTTTGGATTTCTTCCTTTTTTCCTGAAAAGTTACAAAAAAGTACCAGAGAACTGTGTCTTTGTTGTGTCTATCTGGGACTGGAAGTTTTGCCCAGTTGTCTTTACAAAACAGCTTAAGCGCTGACGGATTGGACTGAAGAATATATACTGTATATGTACACAGTATATATGCAAATGTCAAATGTGTTTCCTGTTAGTGTCCTACTATTGTTCCTGATCCACATTCAAACCAAAGATCTCCATAATGTAGTGGGCTGGGTACTGGCACAATCGATGCTGGATCACTTCAGCGTCAGTCCTGGTCCTGGTCCTGATCCTTGTGTAGTAGTAGTACTTACTTACTTACGTTTACTTGTTGGTTCTGTGTCTGTGTGGTTTGGAAACATCACAGATAAAGAAAAGAGAGCTTTAAACAAGGTGCTCCGCTCTGCAAAGAGGACCGTGGGCTGTGAGCTTCCTGTTCTGGAGGTTCTTTATAAATCCAGACTTTTAAACAAAGCTCTTAAAATCATCAATGACTCTTCTGGCCACCCTGGGAAAGCCATGTTCCAGCTTCTTCCCTCTGGCAGAAGATATCGGTCGCTGAGATGCAAGACATCTCGCTATGCTAACAGCTTCTTTCCACAGGCTGTTAGGTGCCTAAACAGAGCATTTTAATTCCTGCTTTTACCCCTTGTATCGTTTTGTTGATCGGTGCCACAGTGTCAGCTGTTTTTTTATTCTTTTATATTCAGTGTATGTGTATTTTATATTACATTGTATCGTGCTTTTTATTCTGTTGGTGCACACAGAGTACCTTTTTTTGCAAATGTATTCCAATGTAGTTTTTATACTGCACATGGCTAATAAAAAAAATGAATCTGAATCTGAAGTGATTACTAGTTTTAGAAGATTGAAAAACCTCTGTAGTTAGAGATGCTTAGACCTGCTTTGACCTGGATAGACCTGGATAGACCTGTGTGTTTGTTATTGTTATACGGTTTGATTCTCTGATGTAATGTCGGCAGCTGCCATATTATTTATTTCTAAATGCTATATATATGTGTTGGCAATTTCAATACTAAAAACATACTTAAAGCTACATAGACATTAATAACTAAAAATGTTAATATTGTATTGGATTTTCAGGGAGAAACTGTGGACCTAAAATGACTTAAATATTGTTTGTGGTCATTGAACCCTGATCCTGGAGTTTTGGTTTTCCTTCTTGCTGTAAAGAAACAGACAGCTTTAAATATTGTAGTTTTAACATTGGACACATGCATACGGTTTATTTCTATTCAAAAAACATGAAATTACCAACGTCTGTAATGTATAATCCTTTAACTAGACACGAGTGGGCACAAAAGATGAAGCTGAACAAGGACTGGATTACGCCTGTGATACCGGCGGCTGCGAGAGAGGACCTCGTCTCTTTGAAGCTGCTGAAATACCTCCATTCATTTGTGTGTGAAGTGTGTGTACGCGCGTGTGTGTGTGTGTGTGTGTGTGCAAGTGCAGGATTAGACTGAGATGCTTTGAAATGAAGATTCAGTCACATTTTGGTTAAGTGCTGCCACCCGGTCCCATATGTAGCCCCTCCTCGGACCCCCACCACACCCTCTCTCTCTCCTCTCTCATCTCTTCATGAAAGATTCAGGGTCTGGCACTGGTCCCGTCCACCCACCCCACCCCCCTCTCTCTGTGTGGGGCAGGCAGGCGGCCAGCTCACGGGGCGTCAGGGCGCGTGGCTCTTTCTGAAGCCGTTAGTAAAAAGGAGTTAAAAAATACAGACCCATGTTGTTTTGATTCAAAGTGCTCCAATAGAGATGAGGACGTAGCACCTGTTTGATGGACCCATATCAATCAATTAACTCATTGACTGCCAGCCATTTTTGATGATTTCACTGATTCTCAAGAACCCACAGAATATTATTTCCTAAGACTATTTGAAATATGAAACCAGATTCTGAAAAACTGGATTGTCTACTTTCATCAGTAAGAATAATTTTGTGTCTAGCTGTTTTTATTGTCCTGTAAACCCCAGTGGAATAGAGGCTCTCAGACAAATACGTCAATGGCAGACAATGATTTAATCAACTTGTATTTGTATAGCGCTTTAACTACACAAGGCAACACATAACGCCTCACAACCCACATCATTTCAAGCATTAAACGCTACACATAAAAAACACAAGAAATATTAAAATCAATAAAAAATGGATTAAGGATTAAAATAATAAATAGCCGCAATGCATTAATACGAGTAAATATAAAATCCTTCAGTTGAGGGACTGAATGGATACTTTGTTTTGGCTCCTGAACTTGTTATACCTAGATATTTGAGTATCTTTGGGACTTATCTACGGAGGTTTTTTATCGGTTTGGTTTCTATGCTTTGGATTACTCCGTTGAAATCTGTTGTATACGTTTTTTTCCCCCCTACATTTCTAAATATTTAAAAACATGCACAAATATTTAAGCAAGAATATTAGGACTTGTATGAGCTTTTAAAGGAGCAGTATGTAAACATGTGGCCAAAAGTGGCACTGCAGCCTCTCCCACTCTCCCTGACTCAGGTTGCCAGATATGCAGACGAAACCAGCTGGGACTGTAATAATAATAACTGAATAGTTTTGTCAAAAACAAATCTATAACCAACACTTTTTTTCACAAAGGCCCTGATAGAAATCCTGGTTTTATCCCTTGTTTTGTCATTAGTGATTTGAGAATCATAACGAGACCTTTTTAGTTCTGCAGCCACATGTTACTTGGTGAGTTCTGGCAACCCGGAACATTGAAATGAAAACAATAACAAGATTTAGGGGCTGTAACTGCTAATTTACACATCACGCGTTACAGCACGTACGCGTTATACGCGCAGCAGACGCGCGTAACTTTTTTCCATGTTAACTATGATGATATTTACACTTCTAGCGTTATACGTGTGTATGACGGACGTATGACGCGAACCTGCGCTCTAATTTAGGATGGATTTCTAATTTTGTGCGCGCACCAACGCGTCTCCCATTGAAATCTCATGTAAAAAATTATTTTTCTAGCGGTCCTTGGCTCTAGATCGCATCTACACACACTCAGCACTTGTGTCTAAACATCAGCAGGAGGAGCAGCAGGTTTTACAGTGATTCTGGACATCGTTTTTTTTCTTTCATAAAGTCTCGCGTCTGGCTAAACCAGCACAGAGACCATGAGGACAAACACATGCATGTGATTTGTGTTGCTCTACATCAGTCCTCTGGCCCGTACTGTCCTCTACACTGCTCCATAGACTACACAGGGAGAGCATCAGAAGACGCAGACCTGCGCGCACTGTCAGTGTAGATACTCCAAAAAAATGTTACGCGCAGAGAGCGCGCAGTAAATGCGTACGCGCTGTTTACGCCTACTGTGTAAATTCCCTGTAACACTAATTTTGAAATCAAAATATCTCTGAACTACTGTTATCAGTTAAAGAAGTGTTGGAAAAGAGCATGTTTTATTAATGTCTTTTGACAGGTTAGGGCCCTTTAATGATGACTTGACATGAAAATCTTACATATCACAAATGTAACCCTTTTATGTTACTTGATATTTGATGTTCTTTTTTAGTCTTTGTTTGTTGTATTGAATTTGTGTTGCACTTTGAGGTTCATGGAAAGCAAGGTGCCTTATAAAATTGGAGAGGGCGGTTCTTTCATTAAATTTGGAAATCCTTCACTATACTTTAAAGTTGGAGATTTTCAGACTTGTATCTTGGTCTGGATCCACTGTAGCTGGAGGGACGATGGATGTTTTTTCAGTTGAAACTGGAGCACCTGGAGATCACAGGTTGAAACTTTGCATGGAAAGTTCTCAAATCTTCCCAAATCTTCCCAGCCTGGATCAATTTTGATTCGTGAAATGTCGCCACAGTTATTGCATTGACCTCTTCAGCTTACAATGCAATTCTGAATTCAGGGCCCATCATTACTTCAGCCCTGTTTCCTGACGACAAAACACCACAAATTTTAACAAGTGGCAACAAAAAAAAGAACCAAACAAAAACTCAGCCATAAATCTCAACGCCTTTTCTGCTAAGCTAAAACGACAGATGCTAACTCGGGTCGAGATACTTAGTGAAGGCAATTTGAGTCGGAAAACCACTTAATGTCCCTGCCCTCTCAGCTTAATCCAGGTAATCCACAATTGTGCTGATCAGTCTTTTCCTGGAGATATCGTCAGACAATCCACTTAAACCTTCTCTTAAGTCTGTGTCTTACAATCACAGGAGACAAAGATGTAGAGGAGAGAGACTGAGGAGTGCGTTTCCATTGGTTTGCAAAGAATTCTTTCCCAAACTAAAATTTACAAAATATCTCTCTCTATCAACAATTGAATTCCTTGGTTTGCTACATACAACTTGTGTATTTATTGCTCCTAGTAAAGGCCTATACTTTTGTCCTTACTTTGGTCCCTGAAGCTACATCTAAGAAGCATGTTGGAGTAAATACGTAATCAGTCCAACCATTTGCTGGAAAGAATTCTCAATATTTACAGCATTTTAGTGAATAAATATCAGTGCAGTAAGGAATTTAAAAATGTCAATGCTAGAGCTCCTTGTGTGTTGTTTAGTTAGCCACATAACACAACACGTTTTGGATTGATTGGTGATTATTCTTTCAATTCACTGTAAAAAGTGATGAAAACATGACTTTTTCTCCTCGGCCCTAATGGACGTCACCTCAGGCTGGGTCAGTGTCACCGCGGCCTGGCTGACAGCGTGCCAAAGGCTCTATTCTGAAAGCTGCCACTCGTAAAGAGAGAAGTCACGCTCAGGGCTTTGTGCTCGGAGCAAAGGGGAGCACAGGGACTGGGGTAATGTCTCACTCAGGGGCTGCTTGTGTTAAACTGCTGGTGCTCCACACTCACTGGGCATAATGTGAACTTGATTGGTGTGAGTGGGACTAAGTTGTGTTGTAGTGATAGTAGCTTTGAATGGATGGTTGATCAAGACAGCTACAGTAGTAACCAGTCCGTGTGCTATCGACCCCTTCCACCATAACCTACCATTCACACGCACAAAGCGGGTGAAGTGTCTTGCCTAAGGACACAACAACAGTTTGGCACTTTACCGCCGCAGAGGTCTCCCATCACAGAACAAACCAGGCCCTGCCCTGCCACTGTAAACCCTAACTTCAATCTTACTTCAGATATCATAGTTATTTTAAATAGATTTTTCCCAGTAAGTGAATATTACTCATTTATTGTTAGTTTGGCTATTTAAAGTTTGGCTATATCACTCAGGGTTGGCTGAGTGGGTTTCACCATCACCTTTCAACTGCGAGAATCTAAGTTCAAATCCCAGCCGGAGCATAAGTCGAAATTTAATGTTAATTTCAACCACTTGAGTTTACTTGGTGATATCAAGTAAAGGTTGTACTCGAAGAATTCAAGTGAAGTTAATATGCAATTTATTTCCATGGTTTTTTCAAGTAAACTTTACTTGTCAGGGTTTACTTAGCTTCAGAGGTCTGACGGGATCTGGCTTCACCCACAAATTTAGTTAATTTGGTCTGCATTCAAAAGTCAAAATCTATAAATCTACCTAGATAAATTCAGATGAGCTTTTTTCAGAGTTCAGTTTTTTACAAGTTTCCAATGTTTTCTATTGTTGTGGTCTGATCAGAACAACATGTGCTATTCATGAACCCAAAAAGTTAGGTACCCCAGCTTTAATCATCATTGGACATCAAGGTCAAGAAGTTTGTAAAATTGGATCCACACCTGGTCCATCACAATACCACCTTAAAAAGACCACCTTAAAAAGTAACCCCTGGGATCGTTAGGGGGATTTTGAGCGGAATTTTCTGACCTGATATGAAAGTTTTCTCACATATTTGCACTTTTTCAAACTGATTAGCACTAAGTGAAAATATGAAATCCATGAAATTAAAAAATGAGACATGCTTTTTATCTCCACCTGTGAAACTCAAGCCTCAGCTGCTCAGAGATGTGAAGTCGTGACGGCAATTTGGACGGTTGCAAAGTCTGTTAATGTCAAAGATTCCTGTTTTGGATGTAAGATTATTTGAGAAATGGACTGGACTGAGAGGACTAAAACCAACGAGGACTGAGGCTGTAGATCCAGGACTGAGGTTGTAGATCTAGGACTGAGGCTGTAGACCGAGGACTGAGGATGTAGACCCAGGACTGAGGCTGTAGATCTAGGACTGAGGCTGTAGACCAGGATTGAGGATGTAGACCGAGGACTGAGGCTGTAGATCCAGGACTGAGACTCTAGACCCAGGACTGAGGCCAGGTTCAGGAGTCCTTTCAAAACGGCAAGTAACAGACAATGACACAGCGGGTCCAGGTTTTGTCCAAAAAACGATCCATAATAAAAATATTAGAGAAATAAAATAGAGAGAGAGAGAGAGAGAGAGGCAAGAAGCAATATCTTTGTCAGATCACAAATATAAAGAGGCCACTGTCAGATTTTTATTGGAATGACATAATAAGTCTCATGATTGTTACATAAGACAAAGAACTAGAGAAAAGGGGAAAGATCAAGACTAAATGGATGGGTTTGCTTTGGTCTCTTCTAAGGATGTAAACCTTTTTTACAAGTTACAGGTTTTTATAAAGTTCTTAAGTATTTCTGTGTGGGGTTTGCATGGTCTCCCCGTGTCTGTGAAGGTTTCCTCCAGGTGCTCCGGTTTCCCCTTCCACTACAACATGCATAATAGGTCTGATTGTAATGAGTGATACTATTTCAACAATAAAAGATAATTTAATAAATGGCAACCACATAGAGATAGAGAAAAAGTCAGTTGTGAAGAAGTCATGAAAATAAAACATGTACTGTAGAGTCAGTATTCTTCCAAAATGAAAAGCCGTCAAATCGGGAGGTCGAGTGTTCAATAATTATATAGGAATCGTGACAGTTTCGGGACAAGTTTCCAGACTTAATTGTCTTGCAGAATTCTTCAACCGATCTAACCTCGTTCAACATTTCCTTCTATACTAGGTAGTTTAATTCATAAGTATAATTTCAAATAGACAAAAGAAAGAAGATGTTAAAAGGGTTAGGAAACATACTGTACATACTGTACTGTACTAGATACGTCCTTTTGAAGTGTATATGTATCAATGTTTTCTTTACTTATGTATTATTATTATCATGATTACAACAACAATATTTCTGGGTTAGTCATGGTTTAAATCTAGTTATTAAGCTACTGGTGAAATCCTTGTTTATCCTTCACTGGTTGGTGACGTTGGTCATTGATAAAAATAAATGACTTTGCTGCAGTAAACTAGCCTGGTCGTACCACACCATAGTACAAATTACATTTCGTACGAAGGTCTGGAGGTGATCTATTGAGCTCTGTTAACAGGTGGGAGGGGTTAACTCCTTTTGCAGATTGAAACGATTGCATCTGAGTTTACCGTCACGTGTGTAATGCGCCCGAGTCAGTTGTTAGCATTTAGCCTAGCCATCTCCTTTGCTGCTAACGGAGCCCGTGGGGAGTAGCGCCACAATCTTTGCCAGAAATGACTTTTGCTATACAAAAGGCTTCAATTTCTTGATAGAACCAGACTGGATTACTTTACTATCGCATGGTTTGGCAATTTTGCCATTGCCAAACAACAACCTCCCAGTTCGGCGCAAACTCTTGACGTCACCCACAACTAACTACAACACCCGCCTCCCGCGCTCGCTGATTGGTTGGATGGAATTCAACTGATTGTAATCGCAAACACAGTGACCAGACCCAGATGTTGCATGCAGGAAAATGATAATTGAGCGGAGTGTACGGATGGATAAGGCCAGGCTAGCAGTAAAACCAAAAGCACATGATCACAATAAATACAAGACTCACACCTGCTGAAGTGAGAGAGACCGCACTGCAGAAAGTGATGAAGAATAAGTCAAAAAATGCTCAAATTTGGCAAAATGTACTGTATCTTAGTTTTGGCACGTTCTGACTGTGTTAAAACAAGATTTGCCAAAAGGACATAGAAAAATTAGATAAAATAAGACTAAATGGCTACTACTGTAAATCTTTAATGCCTACACTGGTTGCACTGGTTGGCAACGTTGGTTTGACCTGCAGACTGAGCATTGGAAGATTTTGTGAAAAAATCAATGACTGGCAACATTAGAGTGAAAAACACATGAGCACAATAGTACAACAGCTGTAATACAATTAACCCCCCATACATTTGTGCATCTATAACACACCAGCAGACACACGGAGCGGGACTAAGCTAATGCTAATGCTAATGTAGCATGGAGGTGTTGTTTGTTAATGACATGGGGCCTCTCCTGCTGGGACTGCAGATGATAGCCAGAGGCTGTTATGAAGACACAGCCAATCAGAGAGAGTCTGCGGGTGACGAGACCGGGAGAGACCAGGAGAGACCGGGAGAGACCAGGAGAGACTGGGGCGCACACGGACAGAAAGGCCTTTTGGGATTTGGGGTTCAGTTCAGTTCAGATTGTTTATTTGAGCTCAGAGAATACTTCATTTTTTAAGTAGTGCTGTGTAGAGTTCAAAGTAAGAAATACTTACAAACACCCATCCCTTTCATTGTATAATTAAACTAAATGTATGATCTAAGTCAAGAGTAATACATACATAGTTCAACATTCTCATAAAAACATAACACATATAATTGTTTGTATATTTGGACTTTTATAGCATTTCATCTTCAATACATATAAATAAATGCAGAAATAGTGTTGGTTTCTGGTTATAATGTTGTTTAGAAATATAGAGTATGAAATGAGCAGACTGTGAGACCCAGCCCTTATGACTCACAGCGTTCATACAGAACCCCCACATTGTGTTGATGAAACGCTGTTGTGTTGAATGCCACTTCCCTCATGATGATGATGATGATGATGAGGGCGGGATCTGTCAGTTGTATATTATGACACATCAGACGCAGCTTTGTGGCTGCATTTGCTGTCAAACCAAACCTAGGATGTACTCAATAATGTCACCCTGCACCACTTCCTCTGCTCAGATTTTAGCTGCACAACACAAAACCACACAGAACAGCACGTTTTCACCTGTGGGGGCGGGTGGGAGCATGGGCTGACATACTTGCAACACCACTCCTAGTCTGTGGGGGTGTACCCAGAAACAGAATTACCCAATGCTTTTGAATGGCGCCTTCTTTCCTCTCGCTTTACAGGATGGTCCAAAAGTCGCTCTTGGTCCAACTGGCTACGTTCCAGATGCTGTCAATGATGAGGCGGGAAATTTTTTTTGGACCAGTCTTGTTTAGCCGATGTGGACTTCAGAATGCACACCTTAAATGAATGGGGCTCATGCAGCTAACGCAGGCGCAAATGTGTTTTTTCACATTTTCCAGCCCCGTGGCCATTTTGAAACTGCCCACAGACGGCACTTCAGTTTCAGCGGCGGAGATAGATGTTACCCTTACGTTACTCTATGGTTTGCCCTTACTTTTTCACTTACTACAGACACACACACACACAAAACCTCACCCTTATCTTATGATCTGATGTATGTTAAAGATCCTAGTCCAAATCCTAGTCCGTCTTACTCTCAGTCTGTCTTTGTCCCCCAAGCGTTCATTAAAGTAAATAGAATATATTGTCACATTGATAGTGTTTGGAGCTGTCCTTCCTGTAGAGCTGATCTGGTGGTTAACCCTGGACTCTGTATAAGCCGCCGGAGCGTGTCTTTTATTCATAGAGCTGCATTTTCGCTGGTGTTATATATTCCACGCTCCAGTGCTCTGTGTTTCTGCCACTGTGCACAATAGAATTCTCTGAGAGGGAAATAGTCATTACAGCCTCGCAAGTGTTGGCTGTTAAAAACAAAAAGGTGCGTTACGGGAAGAACGGCGGCGACATGTTTTCCGTAATTAAACTGAAATTACAATTTTTAGAGTTTTGCCAAATGAAAAAGACTGAACTTTAAAATCCAATGCTCTCTTCATGTCTCTGTGTCCGAAATTATGTTTTTTCCTTAAGGTTGTAACACTATGGATCTAGCAACTTATTTTAAACATTTTTTTAGATCATTGTTTTTTTGTTATAGAATGATGTCAGTCCAGAGTGTGGGCTGATGATGGCTGGAGACCCTCACCTTTCGCTGTTATTATGATCTTTGAGCAGACTTTATGATGGAGCGGGTCAAACAGGGAGACAGAAAACAGTGTGGCCTTCAGCCGGAGACTAAAGCCAGAGAATCACATGAAATAGAGAGAGGAGTTCATGGTTCCCAGAGTTGGCTCGTCATTCAAAGGCATCAAAAATGTCATCTATTGATTTTGTCACAACTGTTTTCTCTGATTGTGAGTCTGAAAAAAAAAAACGTGACTCATTGTTTAGTTAGTTGCATTTATTTAAAACCTGCAGAACATAATTTCCCATATCTTTGTCATGGTGTGGATTTTGTGTTATTTTATTGGTTTTATTTTGACTAATTTTGTCCCCTTGATTATTTGCTGTAAATCTGTTTTCTTATTCAACGTCATTGAGCTGTTGGTAATTAGGTTTCAGATTTGAGTTTGAAAACAGTTGGTGTTTTCTGACATGGAATCAGAAAAATTGATCCAAAATAGATTGATATCAGAGGAAAATTGCCGATTTATTCCCACCAGTAGGAAACCTATACATACAGTAGAGCATCAGGTTGTGGACTTGTTTATAAACGCTTCTATAAAATACAACTGTCACATTTATAGTCATCATAAACCCCAGCTCTATATGTGTGTGTGTGCGTCTATATATGTGTGTGTGTGTGTGCGTCTATGCGTGTGTGTATGTATGTGCGTGCGTCTCCCTTCATAAACACGAGAGCCGGGCCAGCTGCTACCATGGCAACGCTATTGTGCTCCGTCCTCCCTCCCCACTCCCTCCCCCCTTCTGGACCACTCCCCCTTCACCCCCCTCCCTCCCTCCCTCTACCCCCTGAGCCTGTTCTCCGCTCGCTCCTTGCTCCCCTCCGTCAGACCACACTGAACCAGAGACGAGGAAAGAGGGGTCCGACCAAAAAAAAAGGCGCTTTCGGGAACTCTCTGTGGGGGGTGGGAAGGCAAAAGAGATTTTTTTGTAAAACATAAAACAAAAAACGGAATTACCCCGGTGGGATAGGAGCGCGGATTTGAACCCAGGATGAATGAAGAGGGCCACTCCCACTTCAGGCTGGACCCCAGTGACCGACTCAACGGGCTGGGGCAGAGACGGAAGAGACCCAAAAAGGTATGGATGAAGCAGAACTGGACATGTGGGTTCAGAAATGGCCAATTTTTATGCTTAAAAAAACCTTGAAATTGCTTGAAAATAAGGCAACCAATCTGCTACTATTGTCCCGTGTGCATTATTAATGGCATTCAATTTAAAATAATCATGACATTTCGCAGCATAAATTCTTAATGGAAGCTCAGTTGTGGCTAAAAATGTACCGAGAGGCTTCATAAATCACAAATTTCAATCTGTAATCTTGCATTTTTATTCACTTTCATGGCAAAATATTGGTTTATATTTGGAGTCAATCACAACGGAGAGAAGATGAGGTCACAGTATGTCGCTAATTTAACATCTGAGCAAAATAGAGGACCTGTTTTTATTTTGTTTTTATCTGATAAATGATATTCCCTTTTCACATTACATATTCAAATCTTTAGCATCGTTGCTATAGTTACATGCTTAAACATAGCTGGTCTGTGTTTTTGTGCTATCAATTTGAACTTTATCCATTTGTATGTATATGTTTGCATGGCCTCCCTGTCATATTGAGTCACTTATGCTACTGCTTGACATTTCCTGTGTTATATTTTTTGTGTTTTATGCCCTCTGCTGCTCAAAGGTCTTGCCCCTAGTGCGATAATAAAGCAGTCTTGAATCTTGAATCTCGAATCTTGAAATTGGACGCACATTTGGACACAGCTTGGTGTTGATGGACTGGTCTACATGTCTTCTCCCCCGTGCGCTGTGGTGTTGTTGTTGTTGTAGTAAGCTGTGGTGGGAGTAGGAGGAGGCTTCTGCTGCTGCTGCTGCTGTTACTGCTGACAGGGTGGGTCCCTTCTCCCAGCCTCTTTGTGTGCGCACTCTCTTGCCTCTGGACTCGGGTTTAAGGGGCAGATTTGTGTCGCTTTTGATATGAAGTGATGGACGGTGGGAGAGCTCAGAGCCTGATTTAGTCACATAGACACATAAACAGACACACACACACTGGGATCTAACTCTGTGGCTCCAAGACACAGGTGCTCGGCTTCCACCTCCTCAGACAAACTATGACATGCGACATTTGGGACTTGACCCGAGAGGACCAACCTAGACCTGGACCTCAGACCCTCGGACTGGAGCTGTCGGCCGGTCGCACTCACCCAGAGATGGTCATTGAGTGTCCAAATCTAATCTCAGACCGACCTCAGCTCCGTAACAAGGAGCTCATTGATTGCCATTTTCACGCCGGAGACTGGATCTGATTGGTCGACTTTATCGCTATGCAAGATATGAAAGTCTGGATGGTGTTGGTCTGTGTCTATGGACCAATCTTTAGTTGTGTTTCTGATGGAGATGCACTGATTCTGCTTTTTCAAATCCGATTCTTTGGTTTTAATGTCTGACGGCACCCGATGTGAACTGATACCTGTGGAGGTGACTGAATATAGCATTTTTCTTCTCTAAAAATCTCATTGAACTTATTACAAATGGGTACAATTGTGTTTCAAATCTGCCTCTTCAATTACACTATATTTATAGGAATATATGCTTTTGACCATATGACCCTATTGTGTATTTTAACAACATTTATGGACATTGGTCATCTGCATCTTTTGGACCAATGGCTCTATGTGTTTTGTATCATTGCATCTTTAAACTGTGTGATTCTCTGATCTGTGTCGGTGAATCGAAAGCTTTGAAAAGCCCTCAGATAAAACTACTGCTGTGATTTAGAGCTACACAAAAACAAACGGAATTGAATTACAAGATACAAGTGAAAAAAAAATCCCCAGATTGAGACAAGGACATATTTTCTGTATTTACGAGCACTTCTGAATGTGTCTTTCTGTCATGGTTGTCATTTGTAGTTCCTGTCTTATATGTTTTTTTGAGTTTTACTTCCTCTTCCTGTTGATTGCCCCGCCCCCTGATGTGTCACACTTGTGTCTCCCAGTTAAGTTCCCCGAGCTCATTCCCTCTTGTTGTCAGTCCTTTGTGTGTTTGTTCCTCAGTTCCTCAGTTTGTGATTTACTTTCAGTTGAGTTTTGTTTTTGGATTCTTGTATATTAAAGGAGAAGTATGTAAAAATCTGTCCAAAAGTGGTATTGCAACCTCTCCCACTCTCCCTGACTCAGGTTGACACATATGCAGATGAATCCAGCTGGGATCATAATATCTGAATAGACAAGAGTTTTGTCAACAACAAATCTATAACACCCTTTTCACAAAGATAGAAATCCTGGTTTTAGTCCTTGTTTTGTTATTAATGATTTGAGAATCACAACAAGACCTTTTGTAGCTCTGCGGCCGCATGGTAATTTACCAGTGAGATTAACTGGACACGGTGAGTTATGGCAACCCAGATCACAGACTTTCAGATCTAAATAAAACAATAACAAGATTTAGGGGCTGTAAAACTAATTTTGAAATTAAAATATCTCTGGTATTTGAAAAGAGCATGGTTTATTAACGCCTTTTGACAGATTAGGGCCATTAAATGATGACTTGACATGAAAATCGTATCGCTACTTTAATTCATATTGTTTCTTGCAGTTTTGTATTTTGGGTCCCTCATCCTTTCTCCTCTGTCTCCATAACTAGAGGATAAAACAACTGAACCCAGCCGTTACCATATCACCAGTTTTACTCTTGTCAATTTCTAACCCTCACATGATTGAGTGTTCCTATTAGACAGCTCCAGAGACGGCCGTGTGCATTTCTCGCTGCCTTCCGTCCTCTTACTGCATCTCCAGATCTCTCTTTATGACCCAAGGCAGGGCTGCAAAGACATTAAGACAGATGGAGGACATTTCCCCATTTTACAAGTCGTATTATGGGAGATTTGTGCTCCAGTAAGTCCAATATGGAGGACTTGTTTGAATCGAAAGAACAGCAGCTGGATAATTAGCTCACCTTTAGAGCTACTCCCTGCCGTCTGAGGGCTTAAGGCTGGTCTGAAGGCCGGGACGCTAATGAGAAGCAATGGAGAAACTATGCAAATCCTAATCTACCAATCAGGATCTGAAGACGTTCCTTTGTCTTTTGAGATTCCTACAAACGTAATGATACATGATACAGGCCCCTGTAACATCAGTGCATCTGAATCTTCCATTTTTTCAATTATTTGTCAAATACAGTAGGTCAATATATCTGTATCATAGTGTACTGTCTGAAGTGAAGAAGTAAAGCTTACTTGGAAAATGATTTTATCCTTATTTTTTTGTCCTGTGTAACGTTTTATTGTTAATTTAAAGGGAGAAAAAGGCTGCAAAATATGAGAATAATAGAAAAAAAATGGAGTAATGATAAAATTAAAGAAAATAAACTTAAATACATAAATACAAAAAAATTAATAACAAATTGGCACTTCATTATATATGTTTTCTTTTTTCTTATTCCTCAACTGGTAAAAGTTTTGGATTTTTTAAATATTTTTTTAATAGAAATATTGTGTTTTAATGCTGTTCAATCTGGCTAATCTAAATCTATGTGTATAATGCATGTTGTTTTCCCCAACAGAAAGAGTCTTGTAAAAGTAAAAAGTAAAAAAAAAAACTCATTTCATTTCAATGTATTTGTGTATAGCCCTAAATCACAACAGCAGCAGTCTCAGGGGACTTTACAAAGTTGTCAATTCACCAACAACCAATCAGAGAATCAGACGGTTTTGCAGGAAATGTATTAATAACAAACACACAGGAGCCATTGGTCCCATATTTTACATACTTGTAAGAAAGAAAGTCAGGGTGGTCGTCTCTTTGTCACTTTTTTGTCTGAAAAATCTCTACAAATGTGAGTGAGAACCAAAAATGTATATGAAAACTAGCAATAGAACCAAACTATTTTTAGAGCAAGAAACTAGCTACAGTCAGTTCCCCAGATTTAACTTTCAGATGCAAAAAGTGGTGATGATCCAGGACACTAGACATACAATGACATTTATATACATTTATGGACATTCATAGACATTTACGGACATTTATATACATTTATGGACATTTATGGATATTTATATACATTTATATACATGTATGGACATTGGTCATCTTCCCTAATTGACTATGCGTTTGTCATTGTTGAATTTCTTGTGTTTGAACTGTTTGATTCTCTGATCTGTGGCAAATTCAATGGTTTTGTTAAGTCCTCCGAGATAACTACTGTTGTGATTTAGGACCACACACAAAGAAATAGAATTGAATTGAAAAAGAAAATGTCTGTTTTGCAACCGATTCTGAACACACGTCTGCTGGTGTTGTACAACTTGATGAGCTTGTCACATCATAAACACAAACGCACTGTCAGATCCTTTCTACACGGACACAATTATGCATCAAAAGCTGCTCTCCGGGCGGTAATCAGAAAACGGGGGTAAAATCTGAGGCGTTTATTGCTGCATTAGCTGCGTCTGGAAACACTGGCTAAGCTTTTGGCAGAGAGACGGGGGGGTTATCAAATCAATACATGAATTATTGATAGGGCCCCTCCCCCCCTTGTGCTTAGACAGGCACAGTGTAGAGGACAAACAGCGAAGCAAGACACTGATTTAAAGGTTCAAACGTCCAGGGGTTCCTCAGGGTACAGTGTTTGGACCTATCGATTTTTGTCGTTTGCGGCATGAAAAGTCAATAATTTATTAATACATGAAGACGGATCAGTTGTAAGTTGTAAAATGATGTTATGTGGTTTTGAAAGCAGCAATGTTGACACGGACTCAAGTATTGAACGGAATTTTGATGAATGAAAATTGGACTCGCGCATGACTTTTAAAGCTGGGGTACCTAATCGCTTTTCACATATGTGTGACAAAAAGTGTCTTGTCAAAGTGAAAGTGTTGAGAACAAACCAGACCACGACATTCCATCGTCATTCTGTAAGAAAACACTTTATTATTTATCATTATTATTTATTTATTCATTTATTTCAATTGTGGACATGACAATATATCACATATTACAATTATAGGGTGACAGTAGCTCAATTGGTAGCCTTTGGGCCTTTGGGCCTGGAGGTCGTGGGTTCGAGCCCACCTCGGGACCTACTCCAACTGCTCCCACAAATTTCTACTGTCGTTGTGTCCTTGGGCAAGACACTTCCAATAAAAAAATGAATCTTTATTGGAAGCAGCAAGAAAGTAAGTGACAAATTGCATTATTTGGAAATAATGAAAAAACTAAATTTACAGGAATTTCATACAGATAAGGAATAAATGGAGAGGGGGGAGGGAGGGGTCTCTAATCGGATATTATGAATTTTGGGATGTTGTGTTTTTGTGTGTGTCTGTGTAGGTCACTTATTGCTGGATAATATCACAGAAGTGTGTTAGTAAATGTTGTTATTGTCGTTTTTTGAGACAGGAAGGGTCTGTCTCAATGATATCTGTAGCACGTCGAGATTAACTCCAACTGGTGCTTTGGTCATTAAAACTCTAAGCACTTTAATCTCGCCCCCGCCGCATTAAAACTCCTCTCGCTGTGAACCAAAAAGACTTCAAAATCCTCCTCTCTCCCTCCGTGTCCCATCTCCCTCCTCCCCACGATGACAAAGCCTCGTCACTGTCCCTGCTGCGATGAAGACGAGGGTGTCCAGTTCTGATGATGCAGGTTTGTCCCCTCTGCAGTCAGGGACCAGGGCATATACTCAGGTCTTCGGTTTCAGTGCGGACTCCAGGGATGTATTTGGAAATGTGTGACTCAGCTGAATGTCGTGGCCAAGAAGTGACAGAAAAATCATTGGACTCAGTTCTGCAGTGGATCGGAGCCGCAGTGCGATGAAGTTTTACAACAAGCTTTCTGTGGTTTCTTGTGTTAAAAAGTGGCAGTTTGGGGAAGTATCTTGCTTGAAGGCACGCTGGAATGGATCGTCAAAATGTATACGGTACAAACCTGGCGCATTTCTAGCCCAAACTATAGCAAAAAATATGGATAATTTTGCTCTAAAAAGTTACAAGTTGAAATCCAAGAGAAGGTTTTGATGTTTTTGTGATCGCTTCAGTAAAAGATTACAGCTGGGCGACTTAACTCTAACTTTCAAACCAGAAGAAATTGAAGAAACTCATTGCTCAAAACAGTTTGATTCAATCACTAGTTTTCACATCATGTATTTATGGCGTGTTACATCTTTAAATCAGATTTTTCAGACAAAAGTAAAAAAGAGAGAGAGGCCTGTCCCCTCGACTCAGCCCAAAGAGTCAAATTTTTGACTCACCACATGTTTCCATTAAGATGAAGACAGCAGGGTGTGGTCTGATTAGTTCACGGCAAGAGGTCTATCAATGTTTTTATTAGGGGCGTCCTAGGAAAAGCATTGTTAAATAAATACTTAATTCAGTATTAAGCAATACATCCATCCATCCATCCATCCATTTTCTACCCTTTAATCCATTTCTGGGTCAGGGGGGTGGCAGTCAGAGATGCCACCCAAGTCTCATAGCACCAGCCCCTCACTGACCCTCTGCAGGTGGTGAGTCCACAGGAGGACGGCTGCTCTCTGAGTGTGAGCATAGCCTTGATCTTTCAGTGGGGGCTTTGGGCAAAGTGGGGTTAAGTGTCTTGCCCAAGGACACAACGACAGCAGTCATCAGTGGGAGTCGGTGGAGAAGGTGCAGAGGTGGTATTAAGCAATACAGATGTAGATTTTTATATATATTTTTAAAAATCAATCTTTAATATGTGTTTATATTTTGACTTTAACCCTTTAATTGTTTCCTCAACCATTTCGTGGATCACCTTTTGAGTCTCTAAATAGACTTGGAACTGAAATGTACATCTCACTTGTTTTTAGGCACTCTTACCATCAAGGGTTAATAACAACAAAAGATAAACATATCAGATCTGCAGAGGTCTCCCATCACTGTACTTACCAAGCCCTGCCCTGCTTAGCTTAAGTCCTCTGACAGGATTTACACATTCAGGCGGAGTCGTTCTTTACCTACGATGCACAGTCTGCTCGTTAGACGCTGCGTGTATTTATGGCGTCAGTGTCTCAGTTGAGCGTGGAATCAGAACTATTCATATTGCTATTGTAAGTAACAGGAAGTCACAAACTAGGAACTTTCTTTGAAATATCGAGCAAACAAGTTATGAAAGATAGCTATAAGGCTTGCATTAAAAAAAAAAAAATCTGTCAAGAAAATTGCTACTACTGCACACATAAACATTGAACAGACTTAGACAGTATTGATCCACAGGGAAATTGCGTTGTCACAGTAGCTTGCATTGTATTCCACAATGAAAATAACATTAAAGTAAAAATCTGAAAATAATAATAATTGATTGAATACTTTATTTATCAAACAAAACAAAATGATAACATTCTGCACGATACAGAAATCACTGTACCCACACATGGGCAACAAATGAAGGACAAAACTAAACAAAGGGGCACAGGGAGGATCTGTACAACATATATATTTTGGCTCAAAAAGGAGTGGGAAGAAAAAGACTAATATGATAATATTATGGGAATAGAATAATCTGGATATACTGTAGGTGTTGAGAAATATACATATCTATGAATATATATACACATTTACAGACTAAAATACTGTATATTAGGATAATAGGATGCTACTATCTGTTCATATACAGCAGTGAAGGTTAAAGTGACAGATTCAGATTCAGATCCATTTATTTGCCATTTGCAGTAAAACCACATAGGAAAAACTGTGCAAGACTACCCCAGTGTGCACCAGACGACACACACCAGAGCTCTTGCCACGTACAGTAGCAAATACTGTAATTATCACTGGTTGATTCGTCGGATAAGTGCGAACCCATCTCCCATTGGTGACTGTTGTTGCGTGTTCTTGGGCAAGACACTTACCCCGCCCCTCCCCCAGACTCTGCCTACACTGGAATACATTTCAAAAAGCAATTTAAGTTCCTAAAGTTAGTAAAACGCTATAATATAAAAGTATATTTACAAGTTTTAACAGACGCAGGCTTATTTCCCAGCGTGACTCCATTGGCCGAGCTTTCTCATGTACGTCTATAAATGTTCCCATGACTCATAACTCTCTCTCGGCGTCTTCAGCCGCCGCCGCCGCCCACCAGCGCACGCCGTTTAGTGCCCAACTCCTGCCGACACATTTCTACATCACACCTTGTCCTTAACCCCTCTCTGCTCCCATGTGTCTGCTGCTAATATTTGACTCTTATGTTGTTTAATTCCGAATGCAAAATGATAAAATTACTATAACCGTGCAATAGAGATGTGTCCCTTGTGTTTAGAGTCAAATGTATTATTCTGGGATGGACCTGGACTAGTTTGAATGGACTCTATATTGAAGTGCTGGACAAAACAAGATAGCATTAAAATCATGATTAATCACAGTACATTAAAAAGAAAGATAAAAATATAAAATCCCTCAGTTGTACAGGTATGCACAGCTAAACAGAACTGTCTTTAGATTGTTCCAGATTGTAGCAGCATGAATCTGAAAAGCAGCCTCCCCATGTTTAGTCCTGACTCTGGGCACCAGCAGGAGGCCAGTCCCTGTGCTCCTCAGAGTCCGAGTTGGCTCAAACAACTTTTTTATATAAACATGACAAAACCATGGCAGGTTTGATAGTGTTCGTTATAGGGGGTGTAAAAACAAAGATAAGCAAAGATATGAAATCTCAAAATCTTCAATACAAGTTATATTTTGGTAGTTCCAATGTCCCAATATGTAAGCAGTGAAAGAGAAAATGCTTTGGTGACATGTTATGCAATTATTCAGCCCAGTTTGTATTTACTGTCCAGCCTTAATGTTGAAAAGCCGGTTCCCAAAGGTTCTTAAATTGATCCACATTCAACTGTAATGATATATATTTTTTTCATATACAGTAAATTTATTGTATTCCACTCACACATTTTTACATGGGTTTATTCTTCATTACCGGGATTTAGGGACCTGGATTATAGACAGGTCCCTAAATCTCATTCCCAGTGACATTTCCCGCTACCGTGAAAGGAGATTAGTTAAAACCCCAAAATTGTCTCAAGAGTCCATCCATTTGTTTTTGCTGCGAAATTGACTCGAATTTCAAAAGTGTTTTAGAGAAAAGTGCGTGTGATAGAGTTGATGACGGATCCGGCTGAAGTTTGACTGGAGTCATTTGTGACGCTGAACTCGCCGCTGACCTCAGGGACTAGAATTACTTCCTCCTCAGTGTCCTCCGCTGTCGGATCGAGTTTGTCTGAGAAACAAGAGGAAGCAGAAAGGACTGGGCTGAAGAGAGGACCATGTTTAACAACAGCATGAGACTGAGAATGATGACTGTGCACTTTATCATTCATCCTCTGCATTTGACCCATCCTGATGCCACTAAGGCTTACGTCAGGAGCAGTGGTCGCCGTAGTAAAAACGCCCGGGAACCCATCTCCAGATGTTGATGCCCGGAGGAAACCTACGCAGGCTCGGCGAGAATATGCAAACTGTTAATGCTGATATTTAACCACAGTTGAACCTGACAAAATCTCACACAACAAACAAACAAAGTTAATCTTTTACTTGTTACCCATGTACAAGGAGAAGATGTCTTGACAGAGACAGGGCACAGAGCTCAGGCTCTCTCAGAACAGATCTGACCATAGTCAGCTTTAACGCAGTATTTCAAGGAGATACAGTAAGACACACCTTCACTTCTGCACAGTCACAGTTTCACAATGAGACCTTTGGTATTTAGTATCAATCAAAGAAACGGTAGCAAACTGACCAGGCCTAGCCCGGTCCCATCTGCACACAACCCCCAGTGCCCAGGAGACTACAGTGAATTTCAATACAATATATGTTAGCCCCATATTACTTGAATTATATATTACATATTACTGCATTAAAATGATAACTTAATAACATTCCAATAACACAAACCCAGAAAGACTCTACTACCCCCTCCTGGGGCATAGGCCGCCAACAAGAGATCTCCAAGCTGTCTCTGCGTGTTTCCCTTCCTCTTGGTGGGTTCTCCTTCCCTCTGGACAGTACAGTACTCAAGTAAAAATACTATACAACAATTACTTATTACTTGTTGTATAGTAACCCTAACCCTATGGATAATAGACAAAGTAATTGTAAAGAGCAGTTTGAAATAAAGTAACTTCAGACAGACCTCTTACATAACGGAAGTGATTCACCTGTCGCTGTCTAATGAACCATGGAACACAAGCCAAGGCTTTGAAGTGGACTCCTCTCTCTCTCTCTCTCTCTCTCTCTCTCTGTCTCTCTCTCTCTCTCTCTCTCTCTCTGGACACTGGTCAGTCCCACAGATGGCTTGTTAAGGATGCCGCCGATCTGTTGTCATGGCGACCCCTGGGCCTCTCTCTGCCAAAAATGAAAACCTTTCGCTGAAAACATCTGAGGCGCCGTCTCCCGCTCAGCTAGCATATTCCAAATCCTTTCACTCGTGGCTTTTGTGTTTAAAAAGTGAAATTTGTCCAAAAACGGAAGGATTTGAAAATAGAAATGGGTTTTATGAGTTTTTGATATAGAAGAATATTAGTACTTTAGATCCCCTCGGCTTTAACACATCGCAATGAGACACACCATTAAACATGACTGTTAGCGAACGGTACATTAGCATCGTCGCAAAACAGCAAAAGATATTGAATGTATTTTGTGGAACCTAAACCTAAAGACTGCAGTACAGTACTTTCTTTTAGCCTGAGGTGTCGGACTGGTTCCAGAAAGAACCAAACATTATTCATTGATGAGAAGATCTTTCCATTAGTGATGTCGGGGAGCAGAGGAGGCTCTCAGATCAATGCTGAGGCTGATGAGAGAGGAGGTAGGGAGGGGGAGGTGTGAGGAGGGAGGTGTGAGAAGGGAGGAGGGGGAGTGAGGAAGTGAGGAGGGAGGAGTGGGTAGGGAGGAGGGAGGTGTGAAGAGGGAGGAGTGGGGAGGGAGGAGAGAGGTGTGAAGAGGGAGGAGGGAGGAGTGAGAAGGGAGGAGTGAGAAGGGAGGAGTGAGGAGGGAGGAGTGAAGAGGGAGGTGTAAGGAGGGAGGAGTGGGGAGGGAGGAGGGAGGTGTGAAGAGGGAGGAGGGAGGAGTGAGAAGGGAGGAGTGAGAAGGGAGGAGTGAGGAGGGAGGTGTGAAGAGGGAGGTGTAAGGAGGGAGGAGTGGGGAGGGAGGAGGGAGGTGTGAAGAGGGAGGAGTGGGGAGGGAGGTGTGAAGAGGGAGGAGTGGGGAGGGAGGAGAGAGGTGTGAAGAGGGAGGAGGGAGGAGTGAGAAGGGAGGAGTGAGAAGGGAGGAGTGAGGAGGGAGGTGTGAAGAGGGAGGTGTAAGGAGGGAGGAGTGGGGAGGGAGGAGGGAGGTGTGAAAAGGGAGGTGTAAGGAGGGAGGAGTGGGGAGGGAGGAGGGAGGTGTGGAGAGGGAGGAGGGAGGAGGGAGGAGTGAGAAGGGAGGAGTGAGAAGGGAGGAGTGAGAAGGGAGGAGTGAGGAGGGAGGTGTGAAAAGGGAGGTGTAAGGAGGGAGGAGTGAGGAGTGAGAAGGGAGGAGTGAGAAGGGAGGAGTGAGGAGGGAGGTGTGAAAAGGGAGGTGTAAGGAGGGAGGAGTGGGGAGGGAGGAGGGAGGTGTGGGGAGGGAGGAGTGAGGAAACGAGGTGTGAGCAAATGAGGCGTGAGGAGGAAGGAGTGAGGAGATGAGGAGAGAGGAAGGAGGAGAGATAAGACGAGGAGTGAGAAAAGGAGGAGGTGAGGAGTGAGGAGACGAGGAGTAAAACATAAAACCAGGGACAGTCCACACCATGACGACAAAACCACTTGAAATATGGATTGAATTCCCGTTTTTTCCATGTTTTCCTTGTACTCTCCCTGTCGTCCTGCAGGCACCATGTGTGTTGTTGTGTGCTGTTGTGTGTTGTCGTGTGTTGTTGTGTGTGAGTCTCTCTCTCTATAAATACTCCTCACACCCACAGTTTCTCTGCTCAGGTTCGCTCTCCTCCCACTCCTTCACTTGTTGCCATGGCACCTGTGGCCTACTTCTACTTTTACACACAAGAACTCAAAGTATGAATGAATCCTAGAAACCAAAATACTACACTATTGTTGTGTCTCTTTCTGCTCTCACAAAACCCAGGGCTTCTCTTTCTCTAAATAGCCAGCTGCATAATGTGTTTGCTAAATAGTGTGACCGTCTGTTTTGGTCTTTTACCCAAACTGTGTCTATAGTCTGTGTATATTACCACGGTATTTCATTAAGACTCTTGCCTCACTGCAAACCCACGGAAACAGACGAGACCATGTGGACTTTATTAAATCAGGAGAGAGAAGGGCTTTTGCTCGCTCAAACCCAGAGAGACTTTTAGCGCCTTTTCTCCAACACCGGCTTCTGCTGTTAGTTTGTGTGTTAGTGGGACTTTAGCTGACTCTGCACCTTTTAGAAATTGGTGTGGATTTAGCTTCAATTCTCTTGTCTCTCTCTGGTCTCTCTCTGGTCTCTCTCTCTGGTCTCTCTCAGGTCTTTCTCTGGCTTCTCTCTAGTCTCTCTCTCTGGTCTCTTTCTGTTCTCTTTCTGATTGCTCTCTGGTCTCTCTCTGGTCTCTCTCTGGTTTCTCTCTCTGGTCTCTCTCTTGCCTCTCTCTGCTCTCTCACTGGTTTCTCTCTGGTCTCTTTCTAGTCTCTCTCTCTTGCTCTCTCTCGTTTTAACTGTCTGTATATTGACCTTCATAGAATTGTCATGTATGTAGTATATGTATAGCACCAAACCTACACATGATATCCTATAGGAAATAATTGTATACAGCAATGTTCGTATTTGACATCCTGTAGAAAAGAATAGAAAGAAAAGAAACGATTTTTAAAATCATTGAAATGAAAGTAGAGTCCTGCTGCTGTATCCTTGATCTGACTTGATGGACGAGATGTTTGCCCTTTGTCCCATGGAATGATGATCGGTGCCGTATAATAATCCCTCAACCTTGTCTGCAGGCGATTATGTTTTATACAGTGTGTGGCAGTGCTGGGAAAACCCCGGGCCACGGGCCTTAAGCGGCCCTTTGGACGTTTCTATCAGGCCCTTGAGCCCCCCTCAGAGTGTATAGATATAGTTTAAAGACTGTAAAATCCCTCTGTGCTGCTGTTATAAGATTTCAAAAAAGAGGCCAGAAAAGAACATTGGAAATTAGGTCTTGCCCCGACACTACAGCAAACGGAAATCCCAAAGTTTGCCCAATCTCTGTGACTATGAGGAGGTTTGAAATTCTATAATATAAAATGACCAAATTTTGGGGTCAATTTATATGATTTTTTTTTCACAGACAATACCAAAAAACCGACATAACTGGAATCTCTTTTATTTGTCTGTGGAGAAATGTGGGTGTTGCTTAAGTAGAGAAACGACCATTGTAATCGTCAGTACTTCAACTTCAAACCCTCATGACCCCCGTTATCTCCACAGAGAGGGCAGATGGTCCGTGAACCGGCGGCCATATGCAAAAACCCAAGGCATTCTGGGTAATGTTTCCGATGGGCTACAGAGGTGACAAGTTATGTTAATGTCAAACACACTGGAGCTGGAGAGAGGCGTCAGACTGGAGGAGACACATGGCATTTGCTTTGAGAATTTAAGTCATAGTCTGGAATTATTAGCCCAAAAGTGATTGGTTTGTGATCTTAATGGTTTCCTCAAATATTTGGTAGATCGTCTTTTGAGTCATTTTATCTACTTTAAGCTTGGAACTGAAATCTACCTCATTGGGGCATCTCTGTCACTTAGTTTTAAGCACTTTTACCATACTATATCTATACATTTGGTAAAGGCCCATAATAACCAAGGCCTAAAAGAAATTGGGGGTAAAAAAAAAAAGGATTATTATTATAAATTATTATTATCATTATTTTATTTTATTTTTTCCAGACAACACAGTCACCAAACATATACTCACAATATGTACAAACAAAATATACAATACATAACATAACACAAGGATTAAAACCCATGTACTGCAAAAGCAAAACAAATACACAAGTTTGCGGACGGGACAAATGCATAGTAAACTGGTAAGACAAAACACACACACAAGATAACGTACAGACAGAACCCCTACACCTATAAAAAATGATTTATTTATTATTATTTTTCTGATCCACATTCTGGTTGGCAGCCTCACTGTGCCAACGTCATTAGTGTCCGACATCTTAGAAAATCATAAAAAGGAAAAACAATACATTGCTTTCTTCAATGAGTGAACCTTAAAGGGTTAAAGGGCAAAAAAAAAATACATTTAATCTATAGAATCAAACTGTTCTGAGAGCATGGGGCCACTTAAGCAAATATGACATAATTCCATGTTTTGCGGGTTGAAAATTAGGTCCCCTAGCTTCAAACTGACACCAGCTCTGACTTCCTCTTTGACATATTTAAGATGAACAGATCCTTAATTCATCCCACAGTGGATAAATAAATACAGTTTGAAAGAGTCCACCTTAAATATTTTGTTCTCTTAGAAATTCTACATGTTTAAGAAAAAGGGGCCAGGCAACATAAACAATATTCTTCTTTCTGCGCGTTTTCATTTGTGTAAAAAGAAATAGTAAAAAAATGTATTGTCAAGTCCACAAGTGAAATAAATACACAAAATTAAATACTCAAATACAAACTCTAGCTTTAGCATAATAAGGAAGCAAAATCTAAAATCTCCAACATAACAAAGCAGCAAGAATTAAGCATAAAATCTCTGACTTTAGCATAATAAAGAAGCAAGTGTGAAATCCTGTATATTCTACTGCAATAGATAGTTTTATGTTTACGTCTGTACATTTTAGCTCTGGGACACAGCGAGAGAGGACACACATCAGGTTCTATATTGCACATATATTGCACCAATGCCCAAAACAGACACAACATAATCCAGACAGCTCCTTAAATGTCAGCAGTGACTGGCATTTAATCTGGCTCCGACATGGACTCCCCTGTGGCCCTTCCCCAGGTCCGCAGTCTCTGTTTGCCTGATGTCGGTGCTTGACCTCGGCCTTATTGTAGAGACCTCGCCGCAGTGACCCCCAGCTCTGCATCCAAACACTCTCACTCCGACACACCGTGACCTCCGCTGCTCCCCGGGCATCCCTCAAACATCCAGATTCAACACTGACCTTTTCTGGACATCTCTGGGGGAAAGTAATGGTCTGAATGTTTGTCAGGACCGAGAAGAAAGACGATATTGTGCAATGTTTGAGGGGATTGTAGCGAGGCTCTCGGGGACTGTCTTTGGTGTCTGTCTGATCCCTCTTTGATCTCTCTCTGGTCTTTCTGGTCTTTCTGCTCTCTCTCTGCTCTCTCTCTCTGGTCTCTCTCTAGATCTCTCTGGCCTTTCTGGTCTTTCTGGTCTCTCTCTGATCTCTCTCTGGTCTCTCTCTGGTCTTTCTGGTCTCTCTCTCTCTGGTCTCTCTTTGGTCTCTCTCTGATCTCTCTCTGGTCTCTCACTGATCTCTCTCTGGCCTTTCTGGTCTTTCTGGTCTCTCTCTGATCTCTCTCTGGTCTCTCTCTGGTCTCTCTCTCTGGTCTCTCTCTGGTCTTTCTCTGGTCTTTCTGGTCTCTCTCTCTGGTCTCTCTCTGGTCTCTCTCTGGTTTCTCTCTGATCTCTCTCTGGTCTCTCTCTGGTCTCTCTCTGGCCTTTCTGGTCTTTCTGGTCTCTCTCTGATCTCTCTCTGGTCTCTCTCTGGTCTCTCTCTTGTCTTTCTGGTCTCTCTCTCTGGTTTCTCTCTGGCCTTTCTTTCTGGTTTCTCTCTGGTCTCTCTCTGTCTCTCTGCTCTCTCTCTAGTCTCTCTCTTATCTTTAATTGGAGGAGATCCAGGACTGTATTATTTGTTTGTAGCTCATCTTTTCATCTGTGGTTATTTGTGTGTTTACAAATGATATGAAATACATAATAATATCTTTATAGTAAATATATTGTAGTTAGATTTGTAATAGTTTGTGTTTGATAAGACCCTGACAGTTTCTGCTGACTACTAAAGATGCTGCAAAAGACTTTTCTTCAGCCCGAGGCAAAGTTTTCATATCCTCTGACGCTGACGTGCTCTGTCTGCTTTGTTTGGATGGTTTTCATGTGAGATCAACGTCGCTGCTCCAGACACCGTCCACATGTGCAGAAGAAAGAAAAGACCTGAAGAAACAAAGAGGAAGCGGCCGACTTTTCATTTCAAGTGGAAGATGTCGAAACACTGCTGCATTTATCGGTGCCACCTGAATGTGAAATCCAGACCTGGTCAGACCTCTGAAGCTAAGCAGGGCAGGGCCTAGTTGGTGCTGTGATGGGAGACCTCTGGGAACACCTGATGCCACAGTGGGGCGGCTGCGGCTGTAAAGTGCCAAACTGTCGTTGTATCCTTTGGCAAGACACTTCACCCACAGTAGAATGAGTCTGGCATGTACAGTATGTGTGAATGGTTGGTGGTGGTCAGAGGGGCCAATGGCACAGACTGGATGCCACACTTCTGTCAGTGTGCCCCAGGGCAGCTGTGGCTACAATAATAGTTTATCACCGCTGTGTTTGGAGTGAAAAAATAAATCTCTATATAAAACCAAGGCATTATTATTATTACAAACTGGTTGCCTGCACATCCAGCCGTACTTAACTACAGTGAAGGGGGCCAAAGTCAACCAAGGAGCAAGGTTGAACTTGAGCTTGAGCTTATTTTAACTTTTAAAAGATATCTCAGTGAAACATGACCACTGGCTTTAAATCATTTGTGGATGTCGGGCTGTTGAGGAGGAGGAGGAGGAGGAGGAGGCAGGTACTGATCCAGCCTGGCATCCTGTCATTGTTTACACTCATCTGAAATCAAGGCCAGGAGTGATCGCCTGTAGACAGCGGTGTGTGCGTGTGTGTACGTGTGTGTACGTGTGTGTGTGTATTGTGTGTGTGTGTGTGTAGAGCGGATTAAGCTCAAACAAAAGGTGATGTCTGTAGTGGGACGCCGTGAACAAGCGTGGAGCGATAACTGGATTATTCAGACCGCTGCCGTTCCATTGAGACGAGATGGCTTCATGCCTCTGGAGACACAGACAGGAGCGAGGGTGGAGCGAGGGGGGGGAGAGGAGAGAAAGGGGAGAAGAGAGGAGAGAGAGGGGGAGACAGAGTCAAATGTTAAATAAATACAAAAAACGCTGTCAGCTGGAGCAGGAGTGGCTAGAGGTGTGAGAGAGAGAGAGCAAGGGAATAAGTGAAAGATTGAAGCAAGAAAGAGTGCGGTGATAAGAACAGACCACAGATAAACACAGACTGTAATTTCTGAGCTGTCATAAATCTCCGACTAAACTGCTATGAAGGAACCACTTTCTTTCACAAATTCTACTCGCAAGACACAGAACTGCCAATCCAACACAGCTATTGATACACTATAGTTTTACTTTGGACATGAAAAAATTAAGAAAAATACATCAAAGATTCAGTTGGATTGTGATACTACTGTAAGTAATTGCAGCCGTCTCTCTCCTGCTTTGGTCCGTTTGAATTCAATGTGAAACTTAACCAAGAAAAAATGTTGGTTGATTTTTCTCTTCTCTTACTGCCCAGTGACTTAACTAGAACATAGTTGTGGGTTAAAATATTGGCCATAAACCAAATACATATAAACAAGGACATTTAATGACACTAAAGTGACAACTAAAAAGAAAAAACACTGTACATAATGTTACAGAGTTAATTGTGTAGCCCCTTTGCCTTCATTATCCTTTTATTATAGAAATTATCTATTTAATTTTTTTTTATGTTTGTATTTTTGTATTTTAACACATTTTTTGCTTATTTTCTCCTTTTAGTTTTTTTTTCAAATAACTGATTGTACTGTCTGTGGAATGCTTATTGATTATTGTGTGACTGCAAAAACAATACTGTACTGTATACTGTATCAAAAGACATAAAAACATAACATACAAAACTTTGCCACTTTTATGCATCTGGCCCCGACGAGCTCTTATGTTTTTGAAATTTGGCCCCTGAGCAAATGGTCAAAGCCAGTGCCATGACTTTTGCCACATTACCACATTACAAAGCGGTCACATACCACCACTTGAGCGATGGCGAAAGTAAAGGCCATTTCCACAGACAAGGCCCTTCATACATGCGTTATTCTGCTCTGGGGCCATGACAGCTCTGCAGGACTCCAGAGCACAGGGACAAAAAAAAAAAAAAAAAGGGACCAGGCCTTTCACACGCACTCAAAGATCTCCTTGTTACGCAACACCCCACACGCTCTTCCACTCGTCTGACTTTCCTCTGGAAGTGACTCGGAATTACCGCGGGACAAAGCGCCGCGCTGTCCCATGAGTGATGTTTTTATGGATGTGTTTAAATAAAGTTGTAGGGAGTTGAATAGAAGGTCAGAGGATAACAGGTCTGAGCTGTTGGACCGACAGAGGATGTAATGGACGACACTGGATCCTCTTTCTTCCCCCTTTGTAATCCTGATTTATGCGGCCGTCGAGCTAATTGCTTTATTGAGGCTGGTTACCGTGACGATTTACAACGTCTTTTAGGCAACCACATTGATGCAAAACAGTTTTTAGGTCTCAAGGTAATACAATTCAATGAGCATCTATGTTAAAAAATAATGTTGGAAATTGGGTTATGTTTTGCTCTATTTAGGCACTTTGTTCCATACCCTCAAGCTGCTAACATGGACAGATACAGATGCATACACATACACATACGTATATATAGATGCATATACAGATACAGATACAGATGCATACACATACACATACGTATATATAGATGCATATACAGATACAGATACAGATGCATACACATACACATACGTATATATATACATATAGATGCATATACAGATACAGATATATCTGTATCTGTATACAGTAGATGCATATACAGATGCATATACAGATACAGATGCAAATACAGATACACATATAGATACAGATGCATATACAGATACAGATGCAAATACAGATACACATATAGATACAGATGCATATACAGATACAGATGCAAATACAGATACACATATAGATACAGATGCATATACAGATACAGATGCAAATACAGATACACATATAGATACAGATGCATATACAGATACAGATGCAAATATAGATACACATATAGATACAGATGCATATACAGATACAGATGCAAATATAGATACACATATAGATACAGATGCATATACAGATACAGATGCAAATACAGATACACATATAGATACAGATGCATATACAGATACAGATATAGATACAGATGCATATACAGATACAGATGCAAATACAGATACACATATAGATACAGATGCATATACAGATACAGATGCAAATATAGATACACATATAGATACAGATGCATATACAGATACAGATGCAAATACAGATACACATATAGATACAGATGCATATACAGATACACATATAGATACAGATGCATATACAGATACAGATGCAAATACAGATACACATATAGATACAGATGCATATACAGATACAGATGCAAATATAGATACACATATAGATACAGATGCATATACAGATACAGATGCAAATACAGATACACATATAGATACAGATGCATATACAGATACAGATGCAAATACAGATACACATATAGATACAGATGCATATACAGATACAGATGCAAATACAGATACACATATAGATACAGATGCATATACAGATACAGATGCAAATATAGATACACATATAGATACAGATGCATATACAGATACAGATGCAAATATAGATACACATATAGATACAGATGCATATACATACACACAACTATGTATATATGTCATATGTTTGTATGGAGCGCCACTTCACGTCATAATGCTTTTTTTCTGTTTTTTAAACTATTTTTTTATTTTATTTATTTGTTTTTATGTGCTGCTCAAACGAATTGCCCCTGGTGGGATAAATAAAGTAGTCGCCTTTTTTTTCCTGAAGATCTTATTTCACATTCTCAGACATGAAAGTAAACAGTCTCCTTATCCTTTTTGATGGCCACAAATAATGCATAATATGGTTTCTTTAATATTTACAGATAGACAGTGTTCGTGATAAAATTATAAAATTTTATGTAATAAATGTTAAATTGAGACAAGCCTTTTAAGTCTTATTTTAAAACCTATTTTTCTCATTCAAAGGGAGATATTTATTGCATCTTTTAAAAACAAGATCATTTTACTTACTCAAAATGTGCTGAAATTAGACACATTTCACCAAATTTCAGAAATATTTGACTCACTATTCATTATTTTTTTGCAGTGTCAGGCGTGAGATCTGGTGAAAAAGAAGTAAAAGCAAGTGCAAGTCACTTTCTTCAGTCTTAGCATTCATATTTTTAGGTCAGGTCTGTGGCAAAGAGTCCCACCCTCACCCTCAGCCCACTCCCTCTCTCCTGGCTGCATGCATTATTGAGCACCCCCTGGAGGTCATGTGGTGCAGTGAGAGAATGTCACCTCTGAGTCAGTGTCATGTTTCCAGGAGGAGACAGTTGTGGATGTCTGGGCTGGAGTCTCAGTGTGGTTTATGTAACGTGACAAGAGAAAGAAAGAGAGAGAAACTGTAAACAACGTCGTGACCTTTTCAAGATGGCGGCAATATAAGCAAACGTTGAAAACAAATGAAACTCAGAATTTAAAGTGAATTTTCTTGAAAGGATTCTAACTTCTGTGAACAAAATATAAGGTTATGCAAAGCAGTTGGAGAAAAGCAGTCAGGTTTCAGATTATAAACAGGCTTATATTAAAAGCATTGGTTTAGTTTTATATATTTATTGCCAAAAAACTTACCTTCTATGAGAACAACATACAAGCTTATCTAAAACAAAAGGCAAATGTATTTTTCCATTGATACAAAAGCAACCAGGGCACAGAAAGAACAACAATAACACATTTTTAGATAGAAAATAGAAATTAAAACGAGAGATAGATGGAATAGTTTTCAGGTGATGTAAAGCTACTCTCAGACTTTTTGGCCCTTGGTACCAGGAAAACAGATTTCAGACATAAACAGGCTTATATTGAAATAAATACAATTACATTGAAAGCTAAGATAAGATAGACTTTATTGATCTTGAGAAATTTAGAAAGCATTGATTAAGATAAAGATATGGAGATATATGAGTAGAATGATTGTACAAAAAAACTGTGAGGGAGGCTTTTCTCTCGGCAAATATCATGTGCACCTTGTCCTGTGGTGAGATTGCCACCTGTCGTTTCCATGGAGACGTTCTTATTCCGTCTCCAACGTTCCCAAAATGATCCATTTCAAATCCTCACAGCCACATCTTTCATTTTAGATTATTATGTCTGAAATGAACCAAAACCTGTTGTCATTTTACTTAATTATTTACTTTATAACAATGTCATAGCAACCAACTCTGACTCTGAGGAGCACAGGGACTGGCCTCCTGCTGGGACTCTGAGGAGCACAGGGATTAGGGGTGTGCGATACTTTCTCCCTCGATTCGATTATCGATATGCATTTGCCAAGTATCAATATCGTTTTTTTTTTTTTTTTTTTTTTTTACTTATAAAAAAAAAAAATTGGTATCAGTACTTAATATATGGCTACATTACGCATCTCCATTATATTTATCATGAAATAAAGAGTATTTTTTCTTTTATTTATGCCGTAAATTGGCATATTGTATATTTCTGACCAATATATCAATAATCGTCATATCGTGATAAAATTGTTATCGTGATATCGTTATCGTGATATTATCGTTATCGTGAGCTTTGTATCGTGTATCGTATCGTATCGTGAGGTACCCTTAGGTTCCCACCCCTAACAGGGACTGGCCTCCTGCTGGGACTCTGAGGAGCACAGGGCCAAACAGTTCCTTTTGTGCAGACCACTCCACTCTTTCTGATTTACCAAGATGTGATTAATTATGATTTTAATGCCTTGTACGATGGATTCTACATTTTTTTGTTACAGACTTTGAGTTGTGTATAAACTGTGCCATACAAATAAACCTTTTGCCAAGTTACAGTAAATACAGTATTACAAGGGGGTCAGAGGTAATATGGCCGACTATGGCATGTTGTACATCATTTTAACGCTAATTCAAAATGATCTTAGTCTAAACCGTTGAATCTCATTTTACGAGTCGATTTTTCCCAATCTATTTTTTCTACTTTTCTCTAAATAAAACCAAAAATCTTACACAAACTGGACTAACTAGACATGAGCGAGTCGAGGTAAAAACGATCTCTCCCTGTCACTGTTACTGCCACATTATTTAAGTATTGTGATTTTATGCCAGGTCAGATTCAGATTAATTTATTTGCCATTTGCAGTAAAACCCCATTGGAATACATCCGCAAAAGGTGACGATCATATCAATCCACCAATGTTAAGATTGCGATGTCTTGATACGACTGCCATGTTGGCGTCTGTGTGTCTGCTGTACAACATCTGCATCTCAAAACACCGTCTTAAAATCTGGTTTAACCTCCTTCTGACCTTTTTAATCCTGATTATACACATTTGTGCTGGTGTCGTGGCCTGTGACCCTCCTCCGCTCTGCTCCGGAGCGTCTTGAGGTGACATTTGAATCAACGGAAAGTCCACACACTGAAAAATTAGTCAAAAATTGCTCATTCTAACTGTGTTGAAACAAGATTCTCCAATGGGCTCAAGAACTGTTGCTTTATTTTCTCATTTGATAATTAGATATTTTTTTCTTTTTGTCCCATTGGCAAATCTTGTTTGAAGGCTCAGTCAGAATGTGCCAGAATCAGGATACATTTTGCCAAATTTGAGCAGTTTTTAAAGAAGCTATTTCATTAAAATGCTTATTACTACATGCAAGTTGTATTGGCAATCCGTAATTTAATTGAAAACTTGAGCTCATTGATTCAGCTTGTGTATGAATTCAGTTCGTAAAAACTGCTGAGTAGAGACTTAGCGTGACGCCCGCTCTCCTCCAATCACAGAACAAGGCTGCGTCCTCTCGCCTCTACAATGCTGCTAAACACAGTAGCATGTTTGCATAGGTGGCTGTGACTCCTCTGGCTGTAACTGCAGACACAGCAAAACAGCCCAAACGACACAACAGTGAGGAAGAGAAGATGGAACTAAAGCGAAAAAATGATCAAAGAAGAAATCAAGCCCGGGTGAACAACTAGCTTTCATCGTATCCTCTTACAGTCTATGGGAGAGACCTGCGGGACTGCCTCGGACTATCTATGCTCGGACTACATTCGGACGCGGAACTAGCAGTAATCTTTCACTTATATATCGTGTTAGCAGTGCGTAGCTTTTGCACCATTTCATCAGTTATTGTTGTACAGCTTAAGTTGCGCTAATGCTAATGTTTGCATATGTATCAGATCGCAAATAAAACCAAATGGCTCCGTGGGATGAGAGCGTAGGGGAAATGAGAACCCTGTGAGCGAGTTGGGGGCGGTGCTAAACATTCAAACCTCGCAGAAACAAGTATAGCTCCTTTAACTTATTTTGCATCACTTTTTGCAGTGCACATTTTAGATATTATTGTTTAAAATGACTCACTTCTTGAGTTTTGAGTCTGTGTGGACAGGACATGGGAATAGTTCATTTGCAAAAACAGATAAGTGCCAATGAAAAATGTTTGAAAGACTGACTTTTTACCCTTTACCGAGTCATTCTCAACAGCCAGACATAGTTTAGCCTCAATAAAGTGTCACCTCTTATTGAGCATATAGGGCGGCACAGTGGCTTATCTCGCCTCTCAGCAAGAAGGTCCTGGGTTTGAATCCCGGTCGGAACGGGGTCTTTCTGAGTGGAGTTTGCGTGTTCTCCCCATGCTTGCATAGGTTTCCTCCTGGTACTCCAGTTTCCCCTACCACTAAAACATGCACAATAGGTTAAACCCTCCAGCTCTGGAAGTCCTGACCAAGCAGATCATCAGCATCTGGAGATGGGTTCCCAGGCGCTGTTACTACGGCGACTACTGCTCCTGACGTAAGCCTTAGTGGCATCAGGATGGGTCAAATTCAGAATTCCCCTACTACAGGGATCAATAAAGTGCACCTTTACCTTATTCTTTCAAATGCACTGATAACAAAACATGTGGAGGATTGTGGCTATAGAGGAATACACATTTTCACTAAGGACATATCTGTTTTTACAAATTAACTCTTCATGTGTAGATCTGCTTGGACATAAAATCATTTATGTAACTCTTTGCACTAAAACACACAGATTTCTGATGTAGTTTGTTGTAAATCCAGTGTATAATGTTTTTTCTATACATTTTTTCTATACATGCAAAACAAGTTTCCAACTTTATTTAGTGAACATAGACAAACAGCATTCAGTCATGTAAAAAATGGTGAAAGACACATTTCAACCCCAGTGACCTCCCCCCCACCCAAAACTATAAGGGAAAAAATCATTTAAATAACAAACACACAAAGGAAAAAAAAAAAGAATTTTAGTGGATAAATAAATAATCTATTCCCCATGTTATAATTAAATCCTCCTCCAGGTCATGAGGAAACACCATAGAGTCAGTAAGGAAAAATAAAAGGTCTCAGGTCATTCAGCCGTCACTCTCTCTGTAGATTCATGCTGCTAAAACCTGGAACAATCTTCCTGAAAGTGTGAGACAGGCCTCCTCTCTGACAATGTTTAAAACCAGGTTAAAGACAGTTCTGTTTAGCTGTGCATACAACTGAGGCATTTTATATTCTTAATGTGCTGTGATTATTTATGATTTTAATGCTATCTTATTTTGTTCAGCACTTTGAGTCGTCTTGTGTATGAAATTGTGCTATGTAAATAAACTTGCCTTGCCTGTATCTAAAAAAACCTGGACAGTTGATCTCTATAATAACATAAAACAATAATGTGGGCTGCTTCTTTACTCGTATTGTCCTGAAATGTTCCATGTTTTTTTCCCCCCAGATTTGGACTTGTTCAATGATGCAACTGGAGTAATAATAAAATCTCTTTGAAAATGATTAATCTGCTTCAAACTACAGGAAAATTAATCCACGGTGACTTTCTAGGCACAGATTCAAGCGTCACACTGTAGAAAAATACATGTAGAGATAAACAAGGGGAGGTTTCTGTTGGATACAGTAGTCCACTAGCCTGGTCTTACCATGGTACTCATTTCATTTTGTACTTGGATCTGAGTTTACCGTCACGGATGTAACGCGCCCGAGTGAGTGAGCCATTTAGAATTTAGCCTAGCTTTAGCATTTAGCCTAGCTTTAGCCATCTCCTTTGCCACTAACAGAGCCCGTGGGGAGTAGAGCTTTGCATCTTTGCCTCAATGATATTTGCAAAACATTCCTCTTGCTACGGCTTCAATTTCTTGATATTTGGAGCCGAACCAGAACAGATTACTTTACTATCGCATTCTCCAACTAAATTCACAGGTGTAGTAACACATCAGGGCAACCAATCAACAGGACAGACAGGAAGTAAAACTCAAACAACAAGAGAACACATTTTTATCAAAATAAAACGTTTTTTTATTAACAAAAAGTCCACTACATGACCATTTAAAACACATCATTGTTGAAAATGACTTGCTGTACACGAGAGCACAGTGTGTCTTGGTGAGATTTATGCTTTTATTTTGAAAGAAGTAGCGGCCATCTTTCAATAGTGGGTTCTTATATGAGCTATAGCGTCACATGTCAAAGTGGCCATTGTCGGTCCCTGTGTCTCCCGTCTGATAGTAGGGCAGTAGAAAAGTCTTCTCTATTTTTGTCCCGGTAATCCTTTAAGAAAACAGCCAGCCCTTAGCGATTGTGTGTGCGTGTGTGTGTGTGTGTATGTGTGTGTGCGTTTGTGTTGGTTAATACCTCCAGCACGTTAATCCCAAGGCAATCGTGCACTGGCCTCTCCGTCTCTCACATATCGCTGTGAGCTGTCGGAAAGATCGGATGTAAAATATTTGAGCTGAGGGATTTGATGTGGGGTCCTCCATGAATGCAAGGATGGTAGTGGGAGCGACTGGACAGGTGAGGCCCAGTGTGTGTGTGTGTGTGTTTGCTTTGGCTTAGCTGAATGACCAGAAATTATTTATTTTTAGAAATATATTAGAGAAAAGTTCGATTTTTTTTTATATTTTCAACTTTTTCCTCACTCTATCTATTGTTTATCTATTGTATTGTATTTTATTCCTGATGATTCCTGAGGACTTCCTTGCCTCACTATGTCCCTCTGCTTTAGGCTATTGTCGGTAGTCCAGGGGTTCTCAAAGTGGGGCGCGGGACATACACTACCCTCGGGGGTGTGAGATGATTTCAAGATAGTATTCTTTTTTAAAAACTTCTGTATTTCATCATTTATTTGACATATAAACGTATTTAAGACCTCATTAAGTCAAATAACACAATTCATCTCTACCAATCTATCTCTTTGTCTCTCTCTTTATCTATCAGTCTATCAGTTGATTTCGATCATACTTCTTTTAACCCTGTGCCTTAGATAGCGGCCATCGTGTGTATTAGTGTGTGTTATAGAAATATATACCCCATGAAGGAGGAAACTCAAAGGTCCTTTGTCTGATCAAAAGCGTAAGTTTATTGTTAACGCACAGTGCGGAGAGTCAGCATATGCACACAACGGCAGCATGCTCAGCTCTGGGGGCCAGAGCCCCCAGCTTCCTGTATACAAAACACACACCAAAGATAGTCACGCCCACAACGGAGCGGAGGGGGCCACCGGTGAGGAGGCGCACAGGAAGCGCCGGCGCCATCCCCTGTGGTGGCAGTGGCATGGGGTGTGAACAGACAGACAATGGTGGAAGTGCAGGTCATACAGATGCAAGACGGAAAGACACAGGGGTGTGACAGACAGCAGGGACCTTCACAAAGCTCAGCATGGCGTCAGAAGGTTGTCTGCATTGGTAAAAGGCCTTTGACGTCCGTGTATTTGCTGCGGCTGGTTTTAATGTAATTACTCCAAAAACTGTCACCACACTCCCCTCTTCTGATAATTCAAAACCATTTTTGCATTAATCAGTTAAATACCAGAGGCATCGTAATCACACCACCTTCAAGCTTGAAACACTTAAATTATTGCTGTCCAAAGTGGACAGGAAAAGACACATGCTTGTCAATAAAAGAAAGAGCACATTATAATAACACAATGGATCCGGACAGCGATAAGAGAAGGCAATATTAACATAATAAACACGGTCAGCACGGAAAGTAGTGTCAGTGTGGCCAGCATAACAGTCCAAGGGCCCATGCCGGTCTACGTTCGGTAGTCTTTTCCGCGGGAATACTCACGAGCAGTGCCGTCTCGCAGTCAGTGGCACCGCTCCCTATGAGCGTGTGTGGAGCGTTAGTGGTCATGGCGATGTTTGGTCTTGGAGCGGCAAGACTCTATTTGCGTTGAAGCCTCGGCCTCAGCACTCGGTTGGGCAGAGTGCTCGGGGTTTGGGGTGTGGCGACCATGGCTTGAGCACGCTCCAGATCGGCCAGGCCCAAAGCTCGTTTGATGGGAGACCTCATGACAGCACGCTTCACCATGTGCCTCATCAGGAACTGTAGAGCAGCCCTCATCTCCACCTCCTCCGGACACACGGGAGACGAGACACCAGGGGGCACTCCAGCAGAGCTCCAATCTGCATTATGGCCAGAGGGAGCAGGCTCTGGAGAAATCTTTGGAATGAGCAGCAGCTCTGCATACTTGCTGCGGCTGAGCAGAGCGCTCAGGGCCTTCATGGCTCCCAGGCCTTGGGGTCCGGGGGCTGGGGAGTTGGGCAAAGGGGGGTCGCCTCGGGAACGCTGGGAATCTCTGGGTGTTGTTGTTGGCCTGCTTCACCGATGGTGGTCGCACGCCAGCAGACCTATTCAGCGTAGGGAGCCGCGGATGGGCCTGGTCCGTCCGCGCCCTCGGTGTCCTTGTCTATGGCCCTCAGTGGCAGCACCGCACGACAGTGGTTGGCGTGGATCCAAGTTGTCCTCTCCGCGACCTTAACGGCAGTGTCCGTCACCAGGAGGGCGAGGAATGGGCCGAGCCAGCGCTTGGACCGCCAATGCTTTCGTCTCGTTTCCTTCATCAGGACCCAGTCGCCTGGCTTGATCCTGTGCGGAGCCGCCTGCGCAGCCTGTGGCAGGGCGCTCCTGACCTGGGCAGAAATAGAGGACAAAAGTGCATTAATTTCCTTACAATAGGACAGCATGTCGTCATCACACAAAGAGGTGCTTGGCAGATCTCTGTTCGGGGGTCCCTCGCCCAAGTTGGGTGGTCTGGCACAGAGGATTTCGAATGGGACTCTCATGCGCATGTACATGAGGGCTAGCGGCAGAGCTTTGAGTGCCATTCTCTCGCTCGCACGCGCCTCCGGGCCAGGGGGCGTAACTGCAGTGTTTACGTATATCAATGCCCAGAAATTCACCCACTTCCTCAATGACTTTTGCTACAAAGTGACTCACCACCGCGTTGCTCGTGGCGTGTATGCCTGCAAATACTTCAGTCCATTTGGACCAGAGATCCGCCAGACCCAGACAGTATTACTTACCTTGGCATGGTGTGAGTTCAACAAAGTCCCTTTGGACATGTTGAAATGGGCGCAGGGGCGGAGGATGAGCAGCCTGTTGGATACTTTTGGGACTTACCTGGGTTGTGCGCGGGGCATATAGCGCATGTTTGGCTGAATCTCTGTGCAAATGCCGTAAACCCCTTTGTATACCAATTTTGTGTGATTAAATCACACATCATCCCTCCTTTTGAGGCATGGTCTCGACCATGTGCTAAAATTGCAAACTGTCTGAAGAAATGCCGTGGTAGGCACGGTTTGCTGTCTGGTCCCAGCCACACACACCATGCCGTCGTTGAGCCCCATTCCCCTCTCACAGCAGCGTCTCTGCTGGAGTAGAAAATATCAACGTCTTGAGTGAGGTAGTGTGTGTGTGTGTGTGTAGAGGTGCGTATGCCGCTGCCTTGTCCGCGCGCCGATTCCCTGCAGAGATGGGATCAGTGGCATTAGTGTGGGCCTGGCATTTGCATACAGCGATCTCTAAGGGCAACATTACAGCTTTCAGCAGACGTTCAACCTGTGTGGAATTAAGAATTGGTTTACCATCAGATTTCATAAAATTGCGGTGTTTCCACAGTGCTTCCCAGTCGTGCACCACAGAGAAACCATAGCGCGTATCACATAATATGTTAACAGTTTTGCCCGCTGCCAGCTCACAAGCCCCGGTGGGCGCGACCAGCTCAGCGGTTTGTGCTGAATGGTAGTGGGGCAAACTACCAGAGTCTATAGTATCAAAATCAGAGCACACAGCATAGCCGACTCGGTTCTTCCCAGTGTTGTCACGTGACGCGGCTCCGTCTGTATATAAAAAATCAAGTCAGGATTAGTCAGAGGCACCTCTTTCAGGTCTGGCCTGGGAGTGCATATCTGCTCTATTGTGGCGATACAGCAGTGTGCCTCCCCTTCCTCTGGCGTGGGCAGCAGTGAAGAGGGGTTCAGCTGTGTGCATCTTTTCACCGTGACATTGGGGAGTTCAAGGAGCACCGTGTTGTATTTCAGCCAACGAGCCGCAGAAAGGTGAGAGGTTTTCTGCTCTAACAGGATCAGGGAAACAGCATGGGGCACAAGCAAAGTTAGTTCAGTGTATCCCACAAGGTCACGTGATGCTAGGGCCGCTTTCTCAGCGGCAGCCACAGCCCGCAGGCAGCGAAGGCAACCCTGCTGCCACGGGATCGAGTTTTGCTGAGAAGTAAGCAGTGGGTCTCAGTGGCCCTCCGTGAGACTGCAAAAGTACCGACTGTTCCGTTCATCTCCAGTTGCTTTCTCCCGGATCGTCCTCAATTCATATTGTGGGCTTTGGTGCCAAGGTAGAGGCTCATTTCCTCATGATCCATACTACTGTCATCCCTAAAGCAGGGGTAGTTTATCCCTCATCTGAAAAAGAAATATTAGAACACAAAAAAAACACAAAAAAAAATGCCCACTTTCGCTTGTCAATCTTTTTCCAATTGGGCAAAACATAACTGCATTGACAGACGGTGTTTGGCATCAGGGCGGAGGCTGTAGCAAAATACAGACTTAACAAAATGTATGTTTCTAATTTTATACTTCCCTAAATGTGAGTTTACAAACCAAGTTGTCCTTCAACCAACGACAGCTCACTGCGGTTGGACTGTGTCGCTGTCAGGACAAACAGCAGAGGCAGGAACTCCCAATATCTTCAGCGAGGTATTTCATCTCCGAGTACTTTCAGCAGAGTACTTTTCTCAGAGTACTCATCCCAGAGTACTCTCACTTTTACACCTGTTCAATAAAGCTTGTTATCTTTGAATCTCTAGTACTTACACCGTATGCTGTTGACAAAAAATAATTATTCCATGATCACATTAAAACATTACAGACACATTTGTTATTCCATGATTCCGTTCAGCATTCCTCATTTCACACATCACACTCATATCACAGTCATATCACAGTCACATCACAGTCACATCACAGGCCGATTTCCCACGTTAGTATTTTGGTCCAGTTTGTTAAGGTCAGCGTAGTGTACTTTGACATGACACACAAACATATAACATACACAAAACAATATAACACACAAACATGTAACACACACAAACACATAGACAACACAGAAGGCCTGTAATTTTAACTTTGTTATATTTTCCATGTCCAATTACAATTGTCTCATGAGTTATTCCTATTGTTGCAACTTCCAGAGCCTGCAGAACATGCAAAGCTTTTTAAGAGATTTTTCCTAAAAAAAAAGAAATCCATTTCCAACTTTAGTGTTTACCACGTGGTCTGTATTTCGGGCTTATCACAAATGGTGTCCCCTATATCTCTAATGAGCTCTTGTCACCTAAAAAAAATGTTTATTTTCCTTATTTTTTTCTTTTTCAATAAAGCCAGGTCGGATTCATTAAAAATGTAAATTAGTCTCAAACTTTAATACTTCACCTTTGTTTCACGATAAAATGTTTTTGTTGCTCATTAAGTAGCACAGATAGTGGTGCCTATCTCAATAAACGTACTCCGTTAGCCTATCTTCCCTACACTGCATGAATTTTCAAACTCCAAGTTATTGTCTGGGAACGACCGGAGAGAGCAGCTTAGGTCGTTCGCGTGGTTGACCTCCAAATTTTGTGCGGGCGTCACTATCCACTTGTTGTGGCTAATAACTTAGCAATCTCAGGGTTTGGTGTCAATTTCCAGTGGTAGTTAACTTTTGGGACCGGTGCCTCCTTTTATTTATCTATTTTTAATTGAGTCTGCACATAAGGTCTCGGCCTAGTAGGTTAACCGGGGACAATGGGGAATATAGAAAAGAATGTTTAAGCTGGTTGCCCTGAGAATCAAAACACGTTAGCGGTGACGTAAATTGCTCTTTAGTCGTCTCTCCGACGCTGCTAATTAGAATATGAAGCGGCCACTCATTTTAGGGGAGACAGAAAGGCTGTCACTTTTAGCACAGAATTTGTTGCCCCGGAGTCATCCAGAATTTTAACTTGTACACCACAGGTTGTTAGCGTATATTACGGGCATGAATTATCTCTAAAAAGTGCCAATTGCAATTTGTTCTTGTTCAAACTTACATGAGCGGTCGCTTTGGTGACGAATGTGAACCCAGGTTTGGTCAGTCGCTCGTGTTTCCTCCGTGCCCGCCTCTGCCGTCCTCTGGCCCCGTGTGAGCTTGAGCGTTCCTCTGCCTTTAACGCCTCCTCCGGTAACAGTCCTTCGACCCATGTCGAGCACACAGTCTTTCTGCCGGGCTGTGGAAGTTTTTCAAAGTCCGCAGGAGGCCCAGGTAGCCCAAAGCGTTAGCATGTGGTCCATGAGGGTTGGTGAATGACCCAAACGTGCCGGTACTTTTGGCTTCTTCTGTTTGCGGTGCGGGAACAACTTTCAAGCGGGTTTCCGCGGGTGCGTTTGGTGTATCACGCTGCCCCCTCCGTGGAGAACAGTCACGGGATTTGGAGCAATTTCTCTCTGTGCTCCAGAGCAGTTGTCGGTGTCTCACATATTTGCTTCCCCCGTTTCTTCTTCTGTGGTTTCCTGAGCGTGTGTCTGTTTCCGCCTCTTCTTCTTCTGCGGTTTGGGCCCACTTCTCGCGGGGTCTCAGCTGGTGCGGGCGCCGCCTGTGGTTGAGGCGTGGGGCTGGTGCTTTGAGGCAGAGGACAGAGCGCGGAGGAAAGGCGCCGACAGATCTGGATAGGGAGAGGAAGAGGGACAACAGTAGTCTGCTCATTTTTTAAAAACCCAACGCCTTGTTTGGGTGCACACTTATTGTTAGTAGGGGTAGGGTGGGGGTGTGTGTGTGTGTGTGTGTCCGCCTGTGTTCTCCGCTTCGGTGAAGGGCGGAGGAGCTATTGTTTTTACATATTTCTTTCTCTAACCTCTTTTGCCGTGATATTCTTAAAACCAAGTATATTTTTTCTTCCCTTCTTCTTCTAAATTATCACGCAAGATGCGTAATGGCCTGCACCATAGGCAAGCACTCCATAGCTTGCATCTCCTAGATTGATTTTTACCCATTTTCTCGTACGAACAATGGGCCTAACCCGCTTAGTCTCTCCCTGCTCCTACCCACTTTGGGGCGCTCCATTCCCCCCTCGCTGGTTCAACCAGCGAGCGCGCGTTCTTGAAATGGAGCGGTTCTGGCTGAAGACACTTAGAGAAATTTTCAGGGTCGCCTACAGGACGATACTAACGCGCAGCCGCTAGTTTTCAATCTAGAACAAAAAGCTCCCCAAAAAATCCCGCACACAGACTATGCTGTGGCAATGAATGAAATACCCCAAAAATACATAAATAAACAAATCCCCGTGTACACTTAAGTGCTGCCCTGGGCTCGTTACGCAGATGAAAAGACAAGACTCACCAGATTAGGTTCTTTTTGGTCTTGTGTGGCAAAAGGATTCCTTCCGTGCGTGGACGAGCGCGCTCTCCCTTGTCTCCAAAAAGGAACAGAGGCTGGTGATCCAGGTCGGCAAACAAAGCCGCTCGTCCCGCCGAAAGTATCCCATGCCAAGACATGCCAGCAACGCCAAATTGTTATAGAAATATATACCCCATGAAGGAGGAAACTCAAAGGTCCTTTGTCTGATCAAAAGCGTAAGTTTATTGTTAACGCACAGTGCGGAGAGTCAGCATATGCACACAACGGCAGCATGCTCAGCTCTGGGGGCCAGAGCCCCCAGCTTCCTGTATACAAAACACACACCAAAGATAGTCACGCCCACAACGGAGCGGAGGGGGCCACCGGTGAGGAGGCGCACAGGAAGCGCCGGCGCCATCCCCTGTGGTGGCAGTGGCATGGGGTGTGAACAGACAGACAATGGTGGAAGTGCAGGTCATACAGATGCAAGACGGAAAGACACAGGGGTGTGACAGACAGCAGGGACCTTCACAAAGCTCAGCATGGCGTCAGAAGGTTGTCTGCATTGGTAAAAGGCCTTTGACGTCCGTGTATTTGCTGCGGCTGGTTTTAATGTAATTACTCCAAAAACTGTCACCACATGTGCTAAAGTTGACTCACTTGCTTACAGAGTTTATGGACTTATTATTTTGACTCAAATGATTTTTGATAGGAATGTTTTTCTTCACCAGTCGTAAAGTTACATGAAAACCTGCGGCTTGAATTCTTTGTACACAGGTGCGCTTCATAGTCCAAAAGTGCCGTATTTTGCAAGGCCCTGACCGAGAAGTCTGAGAATCCTGGCCACACACAAAATTCTAATACATTTTTTAGCTTCCAGTTTACCTTAACATTGACATTCTGACTTTTTTCCCGTTCTAGAGATTTAGTATTTAGTTTGAATTCCCGTGTCAATGCATGTCAGAACCAACTGGGACTCTTGAGGAGCACAGGGACTCCTGCTGGTCCCAGAGTCAGGACTAAACATTGAGAGGCAGCGTTTAAGATTGATGCAGCTAAAATCTTGAACAGTCTTCCTGAACATGTGAGACAGGCTTCTTACTCTGACAATGTTCAAAAAGCAGTTCTTCTTAGCTGTGCGGAACTGAAGGACTTTATCCTCACTCTTTTTTAAATGCACTGTGGTTATTGCATGATTTTGACTCTGTTCTTTCTTCAGCACTTTGCGTTGCCTTGTGTATGAACTGTGCTATACAAATAAACTCGCCTTGCCCATCCTCCTTTTTTGAAACCCGCAATAGCATTCTAATAGCTCTCGGAAGCACATACCTCAGTGGAACAGACTCACTGCAAAAAGCAATGAAAAATAAGCCAAAAATCTCTCAAATTTATATTTATACAGATATGCAGACGAATCCAGTTGGGACCATAATACCTGAATATTGAGTTTTGTCAACAACAAATCTATAACCAACACCTTTTTCACAAAGATAGAAATCCTGGTTTTATTCCTTGTTTTGTCATTAATGATTTGAGAATCAAAACAAGACCTTTTTTTAGTTCCGCGGCCACATGTTACTTTACCAGTGAGATTAGCTCCACGCTGCGAGTTCTGGCACCCTGGACCACAGACTTTCTGATTGGTGAAACGGTGGAGGGCGGGACATCGAAATGAAAACAATAACAAGTAAAACTGTAAAACTACATATTGCTACTTTAAAACTAGATTTGCCGCAGGGACAAAGCAAAATTATCTTGTTTTAAAAAAAATACAAGAAATGTCTCCCTTGGAATGTGAAAATAAAGCAACAGTTCTTGAAATAAGACTAAATGGCTTTGTCCCATTGAGGAATCTTGTTTTACGACAGTCAGAATGAAATCAGAAACTTTCAAGCATTTATCACCTCATATTTATTGTTTTCTACTGTTTTGTTACAGTTTGTTTGCTATAGCTGTGTCCAGAGCCAAGGTGACTATAATCCTGCGGCTGATGCGGTGGTTTAGCTTCACTCTTATTCGCTGACGTTGTAGGAGACCATCTGTTTTGCTAAAATGTGGCCACTATAACCTCGTTGCCAGTTCCTATGTTATATAAAGGAATGGTCTCTCTGTGAGGCTCCCAAGTCCTTCACAATAGAAAAAAATCCTCCTGGAACAGCCTCTGAGCGACTTTGAGGGCTTCTCTTCTGAGGGGATCCCGGGCGTTCTTCACCGGGGATTACAATAGGACACAGGCTGAGGAGAGATTGTATAGGGCTAGCCTGGTCTTAGCCACCCATAAACTCTGGTCCTGTATCATTTCCTACATCAACGTCGGGGTCTGATCCCAGTGTCTGCAATTACCTCGGTTGAATCTGCTCCGACCAATCAGAGAGCGGGCGAGACGGGTGTTGTAGGTCGGTGTCGGTGACGTTGAGAGTTTGAGCCAAATTTCCTGGTTGTAGTTTGTCGATGGCGGAGAATGCGATAGTAAAATAATCTGTTCTGGTTCGGCTCTAAATATCAATAAATTTAAGCCGGAGCAAGAGGAACTTTAAGGAAATGTCATATGCTGAGAGACTGTGGCCCTGGGTTAGGACTAATAGTGTGGCTCAGTGGTACAGTTGTGAGTCAGACCGGAAAGATAATGGGTTTTCTCCAGACAAATGTGGGTCAGAATCATAGACTGTATATTAGCTATGGACTGACTAATGTTTGGATCCCCATTAGTTTCCATAAGTGGTCGCTAGTCTTTCTGGGGTCCACAAAGGATAAATTCACATGAAAACATTTAAAACATACAGTATCAAAAGCATTTATACAATAACACAAGACTGAATTATCATTTCACATCATCCTTAGACCTTTATCTAAGCATTATGTTTTATTTTTGAACATAAGCTGGAGCCAGTCCCTGTGCTCCTCAGAGTCCCAGCAGGAGGCCAGTCCCTGTGCTCCTCAGAGTCCCAGTTGGTTCATACGGCTCTAACATGTCACAGATACTTTGGTGCGAGGCCGCGGAGAGACTTGTACAAGGACCGGGTCTTCTCCACATCGCTCTCAGTAAAACCCTGGGTCTGTGTCATATAATTGATGGACCCCACCTCTTCCCTCCTCCCTCCACCCCCCTCCTTCCCCTCCCTCCGCTGGTTCATTAGTGAGAGCCCAAGAGATCCTCGCTGCTCCACCACAGCTCCTGCAAGACCCCGCCCCCGTTACCATGGACACGTGTGATGAAGACAGGTTTTTATGAGCGCTGGTTATTGCACAGAACCAGTGGGTGATAAAGAGACTTAATGAGGCTCAGAGTGTGGCTGCAGAGAAGTAGTAGTAGTGGTAGTAGAAGCAGTGGTTTGTAGTAGTAGAAGTAGTGGTAGTAATAGTAGTAGTGGTAGTAGACGCAATGGTTTGTAGTAGTGGTAGTAGCAAAAGCCCAAAATATGTCATTAAATTGACCTGGTAGATCTGACGAAGGAAAAGTGGACCACATTTCTTGAAGCACTGTATAGGCACATCCCTAAGCCCATCCAAAGGAGTTCAGTGAGTTTTTTAAGCAGGTGAGGGCACTTTTAAAGAGGCCAAGTCCTGCAGTACCCAGGCCTCTCCCCGGGTCGCTCTCCTCCTTCTGGGTCACATTCCCAGGAGCTTGCACCTGTGAGTCCACCTGCTCAGGGAAGTGAGGCGGGATTCTCTGACAATAAGACCAGGCCAGAGTCAACAGCGAGGCATAGCTTTTTTTCTCACCGCGATAACTCCGGGCTGGGATATAAAATGAAACAAAAGTAGAAGTAGTGGTTTGTAGTAGTAGCAGTAGCAGTACAATACAATACAATAAAGTACATTTTACTCTTGTATAGTCCTAAATCATAACAGTATCATCTCAGAAGACTTAACAAAACCATTGAAATCACCAACACAGATCAGAGAATCAACAGTTAAGACACAAAAAAGTATAGAACACATGTTAAAAAAAAAAGTCCATACATGTTGTAGACTGTTAAAGTGTCCTGGATCATCACCACAGTCCTTTTTGTTGGACACTAACTGCCCAACAGACCCTTCTGCATCGGCAAGGAAAAACTCACAAAAACCCAGTGGAAAAAAGGGAGAAACCTCGGGGAGACCCGCATATTGAGAGAGGGATCCTCTGGGATGGACGGGCTATAGATCCAGGACTCAGACTGAAGAACGAGGACTGTGGCTATAGATCCAGGACCCAAACTACAGAACGTGGACAAGTCCGGTGCAGGACTGAAACAGTTCCCAGGCGGGTCGGGCAGGTGTAGTGGTAGTAGTAGTAGAAGTAGTAGAAGTAGTCGTATTTGTCGTAGTAGTCGTAGTAGTAATAGTACGGTTCAATACAGTTAGATAAAAACTAAAGAAAAATGTCAAGAATAACAACAAGGTTAAAAATGCTGAATGAAAGACACAGTCCTGGATCTACAGCGTCAGTCCTGGATCTACAGCCTCAGTCCTGGATCTACAGCGTCAGTCCTGGATCTACAGCCTCAGTCCTGGATCTACAGCCTCAGTCCTGGATCTACAGCCTCAGTCCTGGATCTACAGCCTCAGTCCTGGATCTACAGCCTCAGTCCTGGATCTACAGCGTCAGTCCTGGATCTACAGCCTCAGTCCTGGATCTACAGCGTCAGTCCTGGATCTACAGCCTCAGTCCTGGATCTACAGCCTCAGTCCTGGATCTACAGCCTCAGTCCTGGATCTAGAGCCTTAGTCCGTGGCTCAGAATCTCTCTCTCAAAATGGCCTTTCCTTGCGATTTCTCCGATTTCTCACTTTTGTCCCATTGGGTTTTTGGAGTTGTTCCTTGCCGATGCAGGAGGGTCTCAGGGAAGTGATGATCCGGGACATTTAAAAACATATATTAACATTTATGGACATGGTCATCCCAATCCCTATGGACCGATAGTTCATGTGTGTTTGTTTGTTGTTGTTGGATTCTCTGATCTGCTGTTGGTGAATCGACTTCTTGGTACAGTCCTCTTAGACTTTTGTGATTCATGACGATACACAAATACGTTGAGTTGAATCGAACAAGGAAAATGACATCTACATTTGCAATACTAACCCCATATGCCACTGATGTCACCCACCATTAGCATGCTATCGTTGCTAAATGCTAAACGCTAGCCCTTCTTTGTGTAGCTCTAAATGAAGTGGGAAACGTCGCTGGCCTCTTCATTTTCTGACAGACGGGACTTATTATTCTGTCCCCCGAGGGCCCTGCCACATAAACGCCTTATTGTCTCGTATTAGCCACAACATGGTTATCCTGCGCTCCCTTTCAGCCTTATCATGCGACATCACAGGGAAGACAAATGCCCCCCTCCCCTCTGGCTGTCCACACCCCACCCCCAGTGTTTAGAATGCACCGCGGCGACTGTCACCGCTGAGAAATTGCCTTTAAATTGGTCCAAAACGGTGAGAGGATTTGTGGATGTGAGGCTGTAGTGCTAGGACTCACAGAATTACGGAAAGACATCAAATTGATGATTTGACAAAAATCATGATGTGACTTTTATATGGTTTTTACATTTACTGCTTTTAATAAGTAGTAAAACTGGTGAATACATACATACACACACACACACACACACACACACACACACACACACACACACACACACACACATACAGTACACACACACACATACAGTACACACACATACACATACACATATACATATACACACACACACATACACACACATAGACATACATTTTTGCACACACACACACTCGCATACACTTACACACAGATACGTACATACAGGCATATACACACACACACACACACATACAGTACATACACACAGACACACACACACGTTCATACATACATTCACTCCTACACACACATACATACACGCACACACACACATACATACATACATACATACATACACACACGCATACAAATGTACACACACACACATACAGATACAAACCAACACACACGCACACAAAACAAAAATACCAACACTCCATAAAATATCAAAAAGTGTGGAGTAAGTATTCTTCCAAAACTAAAAGCCGTCAAATTGACTGCTGTGGGAGTTCCAGTGCTAGTGCTAACACGCTGCTCTCAGGGGGATTCAGAAGGATCGTGTAGAGGCAGACGGAGGGGTTGGGTTAATGGGACGCTGTGTCTCCAAAAACAGACCCAGAGGAGGAAGAAATTGGGCTCCAAGGGACGCAGCGGAGCACAGGAGCGGGTGCTGGCGTCTTTATGTCTGTGTTTGTGCAAATAACACATCACAGACGGTGTTTTTTAGGGTTTTTGTCATGAAGTTGGATTGAATCTGACTATTTCCGAATCCGTGTGTTAAAATATAAGTAGAAAGAGTGTCCCACCTACAGACACATTGATTCTTTTATTCAAAAACCAAAGAAATGTGTTGTTGTTATTAATTTATTCTGTATATTGTTGCCTTGAATGTACCACAGTATATTGTAGTGATTGAGTGACTTCACTTGGTTAAGCTACAGGACTGCACAATGAGAACTGCTGAGGCTGTAAATGTCATTCCTTCAATACTGCAACTTCAGAATGTCACAGTACTTTAAATACTTATTATCCTGCCCGTAATGTACAGTATATAACTCTGCACTTCATATACAGTATATATATATTTTGAAAGACTGGTATTGAAGCATTCACAGCTAGTTAAGAAAAATAGCTACTACTTATTTTGTGTGCTCCCTGTGTGCTCGACTGTCCTGTCTGTGCGCTACAACATTGAAATTTCCCCACTGTGGGACGGATAATCCCATACAGTGAGGCAAAAAGTATTTAGTCAGCCACCAATTGTGCAAGTTCTCCCACTTGAAAAAGATGAGGGAGGCTGTAATTTCCATCATAGGTAAACCTCAACTATGAGAGACAGAATGAGAACAAAACAAATCCAGAAAATCACATCTCATGTTTGATTTTGAAAGAATTTATTTGCAAATGATGGTCGAAAATAAGTATTTGGTCACCTACAAACAAGAAAGATGTCTGGCTCTCACAGACCTGTACCTCCTTCTTCTGTCCTCCACCTGTTGTCTGTATGAATGAAACCTGTTTTAACCGAATCTGTGAAGAGGCGCGTCGACCCACTGTAAGAATTTAGGGTTTTTAAGCAGTTAAAAACAATTGTAATGAAACGAAAATGTAACACATTCAAAGCAACAAAGAAAACACATCTCCATGGCGACGAGCAGGAAGCTAAACCCGGTCAGAACATGTGTGTTATGTATCTTTACAGCTCAGAAATGAGAAATTATCAACAAACAACTGTATTTATCTTTGAAACAATTAAGTTTTCTGTGTTAATAATTATCTATTTATTTAAACTTGAATAGGAATCACGCACAGAAGTCCCAATGCACAGTATTCATATCTAATAATATGAATAAATGTTATGAAAAAGCAGTGTGATTGTGTACATATATGTGTTGTACGTCTCCATTATGTCCTGTAGCTCAATCGTCTACAAACACTTTAACATCTACAGTTTATAAAAATATGTTGTGTATAACCAGGACACTAAATTTCTTCCCGTTTCTGTGTTTTTAGGTAAGTCTTGCGATCTCCTGGACGCCTGTCTCTGCTCTGGTTTCTCACAGATAAGTTCAGCTGCAGTTTTCCGCCACTAGAGGGCACTGCTGCACTCACATGGCATTGTTTTTGGGTTTATTCATTGGACTGTTCTTCTATTGTCTTAGAATAATGTGTTTTCTACAGACTACGGAGTAACAGGCCCAGCACAGATCTGATAATTTTTTTTTTGTGTGGACGGAAAGCAATCTTACTTTGATCTGCTAATGATTCTTTATTAGTATTTGTGTAAGGAATTGATTTTGTGGCTGTATTCTCTTCGAAAGATCTTCATCATGGTTCAGTAAACGCATAAGTAGATCTTAACTTAGCTGTTTTTATGTCTTGTGTCTGAACTTTCTCGTACTGATTGGATTGTGATTTACTATTTAAAACTTTTTGTATGGCTATTTATGAACAGGCTATATGCGCACAGTCTATGGATCTTTTCAAAAAGTCATTTATTTTTGTAATTCAACCTATAATGTGAAACCAATACATGATATATACTTATTATTTGCAGAGTGACATATGCCAAGCCTTTTTTTAGGTTATAATTTTGATAGTTTGATGGCCTTCAGTTCATTTACAAAATATTCTATGTTTTATTGGGGTTTCTTAAGAGTAATAATACAGAATGTTTTATATAGAACCTTTTTGGGCTCTCAACAATGTCATTATTCATTCACTCCGTACACTGCAGTAGCCACAGCTGCCCTGAGGCACACTGACAGAAGCAAAGCAACCAGTCTGTGCCATCGGCTGCTCTGACCACCACCAGCCATTCACACACACACACACACACACCAGACTCAATCTAATGTGGGTGAAGTGTCTTGCCTAAGGACACAACAACAGTTTGGCACTTTACAGCCGCAGCCGCCCCACTGTGGCATCCAGCCGTTTACTAGTTTCCTCAACCATTCGGTGGCTTACTTTTTGAGTCACTATTTATACTTGAAGCTTGGTTGGAACTGAAATCTTCCTCTTCTACCATCCAACTGCATCTCAACCACTTGTTAAAGGCCTATGCATATAAAATAATAAAATAAAAAACATAAAAACACATGTATTTGTTTGTTATTAGTTCTCCTACATAATAGAAAACCAGAAAAATAAACATTTAGATCGCTTTCATCAATTGAACATTTATGGGCTAGTGTTCCCAGAGGTCTCCCATCACAGCACTGACTAGGCCTTGCCCTGCTTGGCTTCAAAGATATGACGGGATCTGGCTTTCACATGCAGTTAGCTACAAATATAGGCCAAATATATTGTGATATTGTTGTCTGTCATCTTTCAGTTTCACATTGTAGATTGAATTAAACAATATTTACATTTTCCTAGTTTCACTTGTGCTCTGTCATAATCCCAGTTTATTTAGTTAATTTCAGACTGTTTAGTATAGACTGTTTTGTTATTCTATGGGTTTCTCTATAGGCTTCACAAGTATTAAGTCCAAGGAGGCAGCTGGTTGTCCGGTAATCACCCCCAGACCCTCGTCAGATTAGGAGACGGCCCTCTCTCCCTGTGGCGTTAGCGAGTCGCCGAGTCCCTCCTTTCTCTTTGACCATGACATTATTTATATGAACAATAAACAAGCGCAAAATCTTAATATTAATTCACATTTTCACAGATAACGACAAATGCTGAGTTAGTGAAGTGCAGCGGGCTCCAACCTGTGGCTCACGGGGGCTAGACATGTCAAAGAATGCTTAAATATTTGGCATTAAAGATGTAAAAGAGTTGGACAGACAAGGAAATACAAGTTTATTTGTAAAGCGCAGTACAAAAGGCAACTCAAAACGCTTGGCAAAACAATAAATGAAACTCCCAAAATCCTAAAATAATAGTTTACAGATAAATACAAAAACAAAACTAGCCAATTTCATCCTATACCTTTCTAGAGTATTGACTACATTTCTTCTAAGCTTTTTTAAAGAGGAGATTTCTGCCTTTTCTGTCCTAAAAGAGCAGCTCTCAGTGGGTAAAATGTTGGAGATGTCTGTAGTGTGTTTTCTATGCGCAGTCTGGTCTGTAGGTGGCGCCATTGGTCCAGAAATCCAGAAGGGTGAGGCTGTGGAAGCACTGCAGTAGATGTCTTTGTAAAAGGAAGATTTTAGAAGAATATGCTGTTTGATTGTTAAATATGGACCTTGGTAATCGTTTTGGCAGTCGCAGTGTGTTTAGTGTTGGGTGTGAAGTTTCCAGCTGGAGTCCAGGGCTAGTTAGAGGACACAACTTTACTGTGTTCAAGGAAAATGTAAGAGAATTCGGCGACAAAACCTGTGCGGCTAAAACAACATGACGATAATAGCACTGGTACATTCACTTTGTTCTGTTTTGTTGCTTTTGTGGCAATATCAACACAAATTTGAACCTAAACCCTCTAAATCTTTATCATAATTTGTGTTATAAGCCGCTGTAATTTCAACAATCACCCATTACTTGCTCATAACACCATTTTAAATCCTCATATAAAGAATATATGAAGAATCTCTATGTATTTTCGCCCTATCTCACTGCTGTTAATATTCCAGCACCATGGACAGGGCTCACACACAAACCACTCTTCGTCATCATCGGCCAATTCTTTTATATGTTTCTTGTTACTTATGAAAATGAATGCAAAATTGTTATTATGGCTATATTTAAGCTGTATTTTACTCTGACAACATGCCCACAAATACCTTGCTATGGACTGTACCATCCTTACAAGCCTCCCCTGACAATGGCACCTTCCTTTTCGCATTTTTCTTTTGTTTTTTTGTGACACGGCACGCTCGGGGGCGCTGTCATTCCATGCCCCCTCTACATTTTTCCTCATAATCCTCTTGTGGATAATACAAATCAAACACCACGGTACATTCTAGTAGCATCGAGGCAAAGGCAAACCAAGGGGTGTGGCCTCTTCCCTTATTTGCTCTCTCCTGATTGGTCAAGAGCACCCACCTCCGCCTGGGTATGCCTTCTCCCAGCCATGCTCAGGATACAGTTGACCAGACAGACAGCAGAGAGTGGAGTAGGAGGACTCTAGCAACTTCCATTCTCTCAGTTTAACCTTGGGAGCTTGCCGTTGCGTTTCTTCGAATAGGTAGAAAACATAGAAAAAAGCAGCCATGGCACACGCCGCGGCTCACATTAAGAAAGCCCGGTTAGAGTTGGAGCCGTCGCCGGATGCGAAGGCGCTGGAGAAAGCCCGGGAGAGGAGGAGGAAGTCCAGGGAGAGGGCTGAACGCAAGCGCAAGGTACAGAGACATGGATGTGTAGGAGAGAAGACATCCTTTTAACCTGGCAACCCATATAGCACCCATCTCACCCCACTGCCCAGACTGCCACCACCTGCCACCACGCCATGTCACCTCCATCTCCTGCGGATCCAGCTAGAATCATCTCGTCCCTCTCTGGTGCAAGCAGAGTCCCATGCGAGCTTTTTATGTGTCCTGCAAAAACAATAGACTTAGAATATCAATGGTGGAAGTCATTAAAACATACTCATTTTGTTCATTCCATTGTGTTTTGCTCTATACTTTTAGCATTTTATATTATGGCATATCATCTTCATCCCCATTGGACCCACCTGGACTCATCTCTCACCCTGGTGCAAGTCAAGCAAAAGCAAAAGACATAGAGCATGGCATTGGAATACATTGAATTTTGTGTCTTCCGTTGTGTTTTTGGAATAGTGGTAGATCAGCTGGCTCTTGTTGTCCGATATCACACAAATCCTTTTTCTCTATAAACGCAACATTGTTATTCATCATGTCACCTTCATCTCCATCGGACCCACCTGGACTCGTCTCTCACACTGGTGCAAGTCAAGCAAAAACAACAGACACAGCATTGCATGTGTGGAGGCCATTAAAACCTTGGCCTTTTGTTCATTTTCTTCATTGCAAAAAAGTGGCTCTTTTTATTGAGCAAAATTGTCTGCCAGTGGATCATGGCTTTTCCACCTTAAAACAAGAAAAAAAATGTGAATAACAAGTGATATTTATCCATATCTTCTACCTGCATAAGTAAGAAAATGGTGTGAATAGATAAATACACAGAAATCAAGTATTCACTTTTTTTTTGCAGTGTTTTGATTTTGAGAACAGTTTAATTGTTTTTTGTTCTTCTCAATGCTACACTATAGATTCCCTATTTTCACTTTTTGCAGGTTCATTATTGATGTTATAGTTTTGTCTTCGCACTGAAACACAGACAAAACCTGAATCACCATTTTTCTAGTTTAACTGCAAGTACTGTGCCTTGCAAATGTATGAATACGCGTTGCAGCCACAAACATAGACGTACAGATGTAATTTTTATATTGTGCTGAAAGCCCAGACAAAGTTTTAAAAAATGACGCGTGATTTTCTCGATAAAAATGATAATAATCAAAAACTGTAGGTAATCATACAGCACAAGTCAATACTATGTCGATGTGCTCTGTCCACCTTCCCATCCACTATGACATTCCCTGCTGTCCCTGCTGAAGAAAAGCTGCCCCACAGTATGATGCTACCACCCACCAAAACAAACATCCACTCAAACAAACAAAAACAGACAAATTATGACACACTTGGGTATCGCTATGACAACAGAATCTTGTTTCTTGATAAATGAAATGAAATATATCCACCTTTTACTGGCTTTTAGTTAGTTGGCCGTCACGGTGGCTGAGTGGATAGCACTGTCGCTTCTCAGCAAGAAGGTTGTGGATTCGAATCTCGGTCGGAACAGGGCCTTTCTGAGTGGAATTTGCATGTTCTCCCCGTGTCTGCGTAGGTTTCCTCCGGTTTCCTTTACCACTAAAAACATGTACAATAGGTCTGGCATGCACCTCCTGTACTGGCTCGCTCCCATCTCTGGGTGGAGTGAGAGACAAATGCCCACAATTGTAAACCGCTTTGTGACTCTGGTCTGTGAAAGGCGCTATATAAATAAACATGACTCACTTACTTACTCAGTTATTTATTAATTGATTTCAAAACCTGCACAACACAAGGTACAAATATCAGTTATCAAATGAAAAACATGTCACAAGTTTTGAAAAAGGGGGTTGGGTGGTATACGTTTCCAACCCCCTTTCACACATACAGCAAAACAGCAAATGACACTGTACAGTAACATCATTTCCTAAGATCACATAAACAAGACACACAAAGAAAAGACGCACACTCGCTCACTCACACACACAGACAAGACACTGGCCCAAACTCTCCCTGACCACACACGTCTCTAGTAAGAAGTAAGACCCCTTTTACATACACTATATTATACATTCAGTTTGGCTGCCTTTTTAGCTAACTATTTCAACAACGACAACAATAACGAATTAAATAATGTCAGTTCTATCCATCCTCATTCTTGTTGCCATTATTGTGTTTATGTTCTGTAAAGTCATGAATCTGTTATTATTATTATTATATACTACTAGGTTTACTCATGTGTGTTTCCTTCTTTGCAACAAGTTTTAAGACTATTGTTTTAATATAGGCTCAACGTTGAACTCCCCTCCCGTAGCCCCTGGAGGATCTCCCCTGTCATCTCCTCATCTCTGTCTCGTCTCCGTCTCATCACGCAGACATCGCTCTGTTATAAACGACCGCTGTGTTTTGCATCCATCACTGTTTCTCGCCTCCATCGCCGTTGACGACCGTCGTAATGCTCTGGAGTCATGCGTAATTTTCAGTGTACGGTGATCGGTCTATTCCCGGTGAACAGGTTATGTGTGGAGGAGGCAATCTGTAGTAGTTTCACACTCTGACTTCACGCTCGGCTTCCAGCAGGAGCCAGACATCAATCTGCAGAGTGCTATAACTCAGGCCGACATTAGACTTATTGTACTGCAGAAAGCCAGCACCGATTTCTTCTTTGGGCTTTTAAAAAACGCTAAAACAGCGTGTAGCAACCATACTGCTTCTGCTAGCTAACATCAATATAAAGCTTATCGTCTAGGCTTCAAGAGGCTTTCCTGGACTTATATTTAATACAGTGGAGAGGGTCTCGCAGTGGGTTTGAACCATGGATCTATTATAATATCTGGACGGTTAGCTAGGTATTACTAGCTTATAGCTGAAGGACCCATGGGTTCAGGGGCTTCCCACGGTACCACAGTGCGCAAGGAGGTGGCGCCGTGGCGGGACTACTGATGGAAAGTAGCATGAGGCTAAATTTGGTGTAGGCATCTTTTTAATGTAACTACACACTGTCCCTTAGATAAACAAACTTCATTCATTCATACTACTGAGAAGTTTTTTTTATTTTTTTATTTTTATTTATTTATTTATTTGAATTAGGACAGTGCACATTAATCAACACGTCAGCCAAAAGCATCAATGTAAATGTACCAGAATTAGCGTGAGAGCTAAATTGCATCCGTTGTCCTAAGGCAGGAAAAGAAACATTGACAGAAGGAAAATACAAACATAGTACAGAGAACAGCACAAAGTTACAGTCACAGTTACAAGGACAGACACAGGTAAGATAACATAACACGCCAAAGAATTGATTAAGCATTGAACTTTAATTAAACCTGTGAGTGCAAGATTGATTTGTTTTTAACCAGATTTTTAGGACCTTTTTAAAGGTGTGGTAATTGTCACAGTTCCTGATATGAACAGGCAGCGAGTTCCAAAACTGCGAGCCTCTGATAGATTCACCGTTTGACTGAATTTAGTCCTACGACGTTGCACAATACAGTCTCCTCTGGTCAGAGCTCTGGTATCTGGTAAAGGCTTTCTATCCAAAGTTTTCAATGTTTTCTTAAAGAGAGACTTGATGGGGCTCATGTTGGACTCTGATGTTTGGGACCATGTGGTTTGACAGTACGTTATATGGCTAAAGATCATTGCATGCATATAAGCCTTTGCAGACTTTGTGGTCAGACATGGTCTTATATGCTTAAAATTTGACAAATTGAATTTAATGATGTGTGCAATTTTCTTGATATGCTGCTTAAAATCTAGATTTGAATCAAAGAGCACTCCTAAATACTTGAATTGTTTAACTTAATTTAATCTCTCGCCATTAACTATCACAGATGGTTGTTCATTCCCTACTGGCTGACGAGAAAAGAACATGCAGACAGTTTTTTTTTTATTTAAATGAAGGCAAGAATTTTGGAGCCAATGGGACACTGGGACCATGGCTGCAGATAGGATTGCAGCAGCTTCACATTTTGTTTTAGCGTGCACATATAATACAGCATCATCAGCATATAACTGCATGTTAACAGTTTTACACATGTTGGGGAGATTATTAATATATAGGCTGAACAGAATTGGTCCCAATATTGAACCCTGTGGGACACCTGCGGAACAATTGAGAAATGTGGACTGAACATTGTCTATTTGTACAGTCTGTTTTCTGTCTGTTAGATATGATCTCATCCAGAGGAGGGCGCTCTCAGAAAAAATAAAACTGGATAATTTGGCTATCAGAACGTCATGATTTAAGGTGTCAAAGGCTCGTTTTAGATCGAGGAATACAGCACCCACATACCCACTCTAATCTAACATATATTTAAAATTTTCTAAAAAGTAACAAGTGGCGGTTTCTGTAGAGTGATGCTTCCTGAACCCAAACTGCATGGGATGGAGCGGTGTTTCACAACAATTTAGGTGTTCTGTTAGTTGTGCAGCAACCCATTTTTCTATTATTTTGGACATGATTGGTAGGATACTAATGGGACAGTAATTCTCAGGTTTAGTTTTGTCTCCTGCCTTAAACACCGGAAAAACCCTTGCCATTTTCCAATTTGACGGCACCGTTGCCTGTTTTATGGATACATTAATTAAATGTGCAATTGGACTTGCAAGTGCCTCTTTGTGACGTTTAATAAAATCACTGGAAAGACCAAAGATATCTTTGGCTTTTGAGCTTTTTAGAGAAGAGATTATTTTTTATAACATCAGGGATTGTTATTTCTTGTATACTAAATAATGTTTTGCTGAAATCAAGCTTTTTACATGAACTGTCAGTACATTTTAGATGCCCTGTCAGTTCCTCTATTGAACCTATAAAAAAATTATTAAAGCACTCTACGATTGATTTTGTATTGACAGTTAATGTCCCATTGACCTGAAGCTGTAGGTTTTTAGGGTGATCCTCTTTGGTTTATCCCAAAAGTTTATTCACATTTTTCCAAATCACTTTACCGTTTCCATTTGCACCTTGTATTATCTCTAAAAAGAAATTGGCTTTGGCTTTACACACCTGATTAACCACTTTAGCACTGTCGCTTCTCAGCAAGAAGGTCCTGAGTTTGTATCCCGGTTGGAACAGGGTCTTTCTGAGTGGAGTTTGTATGTTCTCTCCGTGTCTGCCTAGGTTTCCTCCGAGTGCTCTGGTTTCCCCCTACCACTAACAACATGTACAAGAGAGACAAAGACAACATTGGTATTAAAAAATAACTTACTTAATAAATACGACTAACTTCACGTGAGCTACCCAGAAATTTCCCCATAGAACTCAAAGTAAACTAAAACAGCTCGACCTCAGCTGACAGAGAACCTGACAGAGAACCTATAGCTTTCTCAAAGTGTCCCTTGTCATCCTAAACTCGCTTTTCTTTAAATCCAGACTTTACTCCCACAAACTCTGCTCGGTTGTCTCCCGCTCTAACTCCGCTCTGATCAGCAGCGCCTGATTGGCCAGAGCGCTTCGGTGCTTCACTCACGCCACACAGGTGTTCTCATTCGTTTTTGGCGCAAAGCATCATGGGAGGTCGTTCCAATGCGGAGAACTGGGAGGACAAGCCATTGATTTGAATATGCCCCATCTTGGTTCGCCATCGTGGATTGCCAATTTAGATCGTCATCTTGTATCGCCATCTTGGATCGCCATCTTGGAAACTCTAGCCACTGTCACCCCAGAGTAAAGTAGAGTAGTAGAGAGTTAAACAGGGCTGGTGGAAATGGGGCTATTGTGATGCAGTCTCCATCTCCTGCTGTTCTCGTCACTGAAGCCTTTTTACGAGCTTTTTCAAATTACCAACACTGATGTTAAAACCCTTGTGGTTTTAATGTTTGTTTTAATAGTAATCATAAAAAAACACATTCTGTAATCCCCTGGTTCCACCTGCGCAGCTAAAAGTCCTGCTGTAATATCGACGGATGGAGATTATCACCAGGATTACGCTGTGGCCTCTCGGTCCACACAAACACATCTGAGAGTGATTAATACATTCAATTTGTTAGATTTCCTGCCTGGAGCAAGATGGCCAACCTTTACATCACAACACTGCTGATTTATTTATTCTCAGCTCTAGCAGATAATAAAGCTAATAGTGGCCAGTGTCAGAGGTCAAATACTTCACTGCAAAAAATGATCAAATATAGTCATAATAATACTGCTTGAATCAAGTTGTTTTTATCTTAATTTGAACAAGATTTCATGTTTATTGGGAATTTTCAGAATTATTCTAAACAAAGGCACTGAGGGCATCGAAAGTATATGACATAGTTGCATTGACATAAAAAAATAGAATAAATATATATATACAGTATGTCAGCCATTCCCAAACTCAGTAACACCGAGGCCCCCTTAAAAATCTGACGGGTCTGCGTGGCCCCCCAAAATAATAACCAAGAAGACAACATTAAGAATAGGCTCTTCTGGTTATTTTATTTTGGGGAAATAGCCTCTGCTACAAACATTGTAATACAAAAATGATTACAGTGGATTATTCAAGTCAAATAATGAACACAAATATTTGAATATTACAAACAAAACATTATAAATTTAACATTAAATAATTATATTATTTTTTTATTTTTTTTATGACCTCCCGCGGCCCCCCTGCAGTACCCTCGCGGCCCACCAGGGGGCCGCGGACCCCACTTTGGGAGACACTGCAGTATGTACATGCATAAAGAGGATACCCTAAAGGCATTGTGGCCCTCTGTGTCATTTTATGTGGTCGTCTGCCTCGCCAACCCAAAGAAGTCTTTGAGATTATGAACACGAGTTCACTGTGTCATCCATCCAACTTCAGCTCAGACAATATAGACATGTCGTACCTCGTTCTAAAGCCCAGTACGTCTGGAATTCAGTTTTTGACTTGTGAGCTGTTGAGATGGTAAACATTTGTCATTCAGCCAACTTCAGCTTTGAAAGCTCAGAACAGCCTGATGCCAGTCACGACAGTTCTTCAGTCCGTCCCCTGGATTAGTCTGGACTAGTCTGGTGAACTAATGAACTTACTAAAATGTTTGGACACCCCTGCCATAAGACAAAAAAGAAAAAAAGACTTCATACGTCCTCATCCACACACAAAAGGGGAGGGGGGGTCTTGTATCTTTTTGAAAAACAAGATACATTTTTTTTTTTTCCCATTGGCAAATCCAGTAAGAATGTGCTCAAATTAAGGTACATTTTTCAAAATGTTAGTTGATTTTTGACTTATTTTTCATTTCTTGTAGCAGTGTTGGACGGTGTGATCTTGAGGACACTTGCAACAGATTGATAAAGCGTTCGATGTTAAAGATAATGGTTATGGCTCTTTAGAAATCTCTCACGTCTTTGATCCTTTGCAGAGGTCAGGATGAAGAGGATGTATTTGACCAGTGCGCCTTCAAGGTGGACAGATGTTTCAGGGATTTGCAGTAAAGCTTTGATGGAATGGTGCGGACGGCAGAGTTATTGAGGATATAAGATAAGATACAGTACGACAACCTTTATTTGTCCCTCAGTGGCAAAAGTAGAAGCATTATTATTCTTTATTATGCTATAGAATTTATACTTACTATTATCATGCTAAAGCTAGCTAAAGTGCTTCACAAGAGCAATTTATAAACACAGATCAAAATGCAAATAGTCAATGAAAAATACATTCATTTCATATTGTAACAGCAGGATAAAAGTAAGGGTTAAGAAAGGAGATAATAGCAATAAACAATACAAAATAGAATCAGCTGTAAGCACAGTTTTCAATCTAGTTTTGAACCTAGTCAGGGTAGAGGCTTGTCTCACAGCCTCAGGAAGACTGTTCCATATCCCAGCTGCATAGATCTGACTCTGGACACATTTTTTCTCATTCCCCGCACATAAACTTTGTCTAAAACACCCGAACACCCTCCTTATCTTCCTCATCGATCGCTCTGTGGGTCGTTTCAGGGCAGCCTCTCTCCACCGCAACTTGTAAACAGGTAATTAAACAGTCTGGGAACGATATTCTTTGGCACAAATCCTGGTCGCAGTCCTCTCTCCTCTCTTCGCTCTGGACTTAGCTGAGGCGAGCGTTGTCCTGCCGTGCAAATATATAAATACAACGTTTGCTTTTCACTGCAGTTTTTTGTCATGCGTAAACGGAACAGCAGCGTTTTGATTTCTCGTGCATTGCGGGTTTGTTGCACCTGGGCCTGAGCTGCTTCTTCGAGCTGTTTCTTTTTTCCTAACTCGCTGACGGCTCCTCGCTGCAGCACTGTGTAGAGAAAGGAGAATGAGCTTTCACTTTTTCAGTCCAAAAGCTCCAAGGCCAGTTTGTGCAGGCAGCAGTGACAGAGCCCAGTCATCATTAATCATTGGAGGAGCTGGAAGTTTACTTTCTGCATTGCACCTTCAAAGTGTGCGTGTGCGTGTGTGTGTGCGTGTGTGTGTGTGTGTTGGTTGGTGTGGGTGGGGGTGGTGACAGGACTTTGAAAGAGCCAATCTAGTTTAAATTGGTCAAAGTTCTAGTAATAATACATTTGAGCTATGTGTGTGTGCGTGCGTAGTGTTAGCACTAAAGCCCTTGAATAAATGTCTGATTACCGATGCAATCCACCTACTGGGGTTCAGCTAGAGACGGCACAAACTCAGTGTAATACATGTGACTACTTTATCTTTGTGCCTGGTTTCAATCAATGTGTGTTGCTAGTTTGTTCATTTTGCAACAATATTTTCTGTCTTATATGTGTAACCAAGGCCAAAAACTGTGGCATGTGAAAACTAGTGATAGAATTTTTTTTGTGTGTGTGTTTTGAACGTTTGGTACTTTTAATGTTCAATTTGACAGATTCAGATTCATTATTTTGCCATTTTCAGTAAAACCACATTGGAAAAACTATGCAAGACCACCCCAGTGTGCACCAGACAGCGAGATGACCCTGTTGCTATGGTTTCCTCTCTGAGCGGCCTTTGTGCTAGTGTTGTATACTTTCATTCGAATATTATGACTAGATGGATCACTACTTGTACGTACATATTTTCTGAGAAACTTTAAGGATTCCAGAAAAAATAGAGATATCTTGATCATTAAAACTGTATATTGAAGATTTTTTCTTCCATATTTGTCTATGACTGACTACTTTGTAACTGAAGAACTGCACCAAACCAAACATATATCATAACAGACGTTGAAAATCAAATCTAAGTTCATACAAAAATCTAAACCAACAGCTCTTTATGCAACAAGATCATTTGTGTTTTTGTCCCTGGTCCAAGTGCGACTTCTCACCTCTCTTTGTTTTCATTTGAATGGCTTCCAACTTCCAACATTTGCCGCAACAAACTCATTGGACGATATAGAGGAAGAAATGCAATCTTTCCAGTTGTCTCACAGCGGGCTCTCGTCGTGTTGTAGATACTTGAATGATTACAGATAATTGTCTCCTCCAGGCCTCCGTAAGATCCCACTGCTCTGCCAGCTGAACCATCTCACAGGCTGGCACCACTTCTCCCATTGGCCTTCCACACGTTAATCCTGTAATGTTACTACGACTGGATATCCTGAAGGGCCTAGATACAAGGGTGGGCAAATATTTTCTGTGGTGGGGCCATATTGGGATATCGCCGTATTGTGGAGGGCCGGACCTGTTTTCATGTGGGTTATTTTGTGTGTTTAATTTAGCAAAAAGCTGTCTCAAATTTTTACGATTATACCAATTTGGGTTCTTTAAAATAGAACAGAATATATGTATAAAATGGGGTTGCACATTGAAGTTACAAGGCCTCACTGGGGTATGACTCCTGATTCACTTAAATCATAGCAACAAACCGGTTCATGATGTCACCGGCTGAGAAGGGTCCGGGGGCCGCATAGAAGTGTGAATCGGACCGAATGTAGACCCCGGGCCGGACTTTGCTCAGGTCTGGTCTAAATGCAGGGGGCTTTCACCTCAATACGATTTTTTATATCACTAAATCAAATGACTAAACTAAAATACAATTCCGTCACAAATAACACTGTGCCACATTTTAACAAAGAAACTACAACACTATTTGATTTATCATAAGTTTGAAGACGGAGAGGCATTGTTCGAATCCAAGCGCCAGTTAGACCCGCCCTCACGGCTTCCTGATTGGACGCAGTGGAGTCCCAGCAGGAGGTCAGGCCCTGTAATATTTTATCTAATTAAAAAAAAAAAATCAACTATTATTTTAGAGCACACCCCGAAACGTCACTACAACCACAGCCTGTATGCGTGGGTAGTTTTTGGTGTAGATGCATGGATTCGCCTCCGCAGGTCTTCAGCCTTAATCCGATCCCCCATTTGGTCGTGCATGTTTTAATAGTCTATTGTGTGGAGCAGAGCAGCCTTTTAGTGTAATAACTTCTAAGTCTGGAGGACAATGCGGCCGTGATGGGCTATATTTTTTGGAGACGTGCAGCTGGGAGTAGTGTTGAACAATAAAGATAATTGTATTTTAACAGGAAGAAATAGTATTTGCTCAGCTAAATTAAAGAGCGTTATGTAGTCAACATCTCAACACACGGGTCTGTTGTTATAAATACAGTCTGGATTTGGACGACTGAGGTCTCTTAATTCTGAAAGGTTATTATGTGTTTGAAACTTGAATATATATATTTTTAAAGTATTGTTATATTTTTTATTGCATTTTAGGAATACATTTTACCCCCAGTCCCTCCCACAATATCCCCAAGAGGAGAGAGATAGCATGACATTAAACACAAAATACATTTATAGAAAAAAAAAAAATTAGAATAATAATATTAAAAATAACTTAAATACATTTGAAAGTACAAAATATACATCCAATACTAGATTTGAGAGGGGCTTGGGGCATCACATCATACACCAAAAGACAAAACAATTCATATCAATACAATAGAAGAACAATAACATACGAAACACACACTCATTCACTCAGACATGGGCCCAAACCCTCTCCGACCCCACAGCTCTCTCCAGTCACTCTGGTTGAGGTCTCTTTCCCCCTCTTTTTATAAAGCATTTTAAAATGAGTAATAAGGTTTTGAAATTATTTTTATCCATCCATCTTCTACCCCTTAATCCATTTTTGGGTCGGGAGGTGGCCAGAGAGGCCACCCAGTACACATAGCACCGGCCCCTCACTGATTATCCTGCAGGTGGTGAGTCCACAGGAGGATGGCCGCTCTATGGTTTAGCCTTGATCTTTCAGCGGGGGCTTCAGGCAAAGTGGGGTTAAGTGTCTTGCCCAAGGACACAACGACAGCAGTCATCAGTGGGAGTCGGTGGAGAAGGTCTCATGGTGGTCTCAAACCCACGACCTTCAGGCTCAAAGGCCAATGCTCTACGCTTAACTAAGCTACTGTCGCCCAAATTATTTTTATGTCCTCTGTCAATCCGTTCCGTAGAGTGACTACATGCATTGAGAAAAACATTGATTTTAAAACAAAAGTTTAGCCACGTATATTTCCTTGTTTCGTCCTAATGTGTAATTATGGTGAGAAAATAAAATGATAAAATGCAGAAATACAAATTCAGAGGAGAAAGAGCTGTCCCCTGTGGAGCTCCATCCTTTGTGTTCTGTCTGTGATTTAATTCAACCCCTTTGCTGGTTTTCACAGCAGTACTTATGCTCCTGGCAACATTACACATTCATTTCTGTGTAATCTCTGCCTGCTGCTGCTACACACTCAGATTATGCAATTTTTGCGGGAAATATTTGCAGCCAGATTATAATCTCTGTCGGGACCTGGCATCTATGGCTTAGTTATAAAATATGATGTCTGCACTCAGGAAATCTATGCCCACGTGTGCTTCCTGTTCCCAAGCTTTGAAATAAAGTAGGAGGGACACAGAACTTATCCTTGTGGAGAGACTGACCACTTTTAATGTATTTTGACTTTGAAACGGAAACCTTTTATTTCTGGCGTGGACTCATGCTGTGATACCCCTCTGATGGTTACTCCTGTTAGTGTGGTGGGATTGACCAAATCCTGGCTTAGATATTTTATAATCTGGGTGCATTGGTGCAATAGGACACTCGCTCATGAGGGATACTACTCCCATCGCTATGGCAACCAAACAGGAGCATCAACTATGAATTGGGTGGGCATAGACTAATATTGAGTTAGTGCAAATAGGTCGGTTGTTTCAGTAAAATCAAGGACAAATTCAATTCAAATAACTTTATTCATCCGCGAGGAACTTCATTTGCAGCAACACAAGATATAAAATATAATAAATACAATAAAAGTACAGAAATGCAAGACAAAATAAAAAAATAAAAAATCTCCCAATCAGCTGTTTAAAAAGTGAACTGAGGTCGGGTGGAAGCTGGATGTGGCCCTTTTTGTTTTGAATGGTTGGAAAAATATCTCACCAGGGATTGCAGTTGCATAAACACTGACAATTTGACAAAATCTTTCTTCTGTGGAAATCCGGATTTAATCACAGCGGCTACAGATGTGATTGTTTTGCAGCTCAAGCCACTAAAATGTGTGAGAGAGATTTAAGGGTCAAATGTTCAAAGCACCTCTACTACTTTCTCTTTTATGAAATCCTTTTCCATTGTTTTCGTACCTTTTCCCGATCCATTCTGCTCTCATCTTTTACACTGCTCTGTGGGTGTTTGAGCTGCTATTTTAAGCAGGAGCACCTTCCTTCCACATACTGTAAGGATGAAGGCTGCCCAGAAAGAACATCATAACGTAGAGAGACACACTCCCAAAAATCACAAATGTAAACCGCTTTGAGACTCCGATGTGCAGTGAAAAGGCGGTATATAAATAAAGATTACTTACTTACTTACTTACAACGATTTTAGCTTTAGTTGATACTTGGCCAGTGTTGTTATGGTCCTGGTTGGTCTTTCATCGGCAGCAGGGGTAGAGATAGGGTTAGGACATTATTTCTTAGACATAATTCATTCAGGACATCATAATTTTTCCAATGAAATGCATCAGGCGCTTTATAACCAGAAAAAGTTATTAAACAAAAATGGATCAAGTACAGAACCCTGTGGAACTTTTATGACATTTCAGTCTCGCTACAGTATCAAACACATTTTCAACTTAGAAATGTTTTAAAATACCCATCATTTTTCCCCAACAGATGTCATTTCAAACAAACCAATCCACAGTTTCCAAAGTGCTGCATAATAAATACAAACCCGTAAGTCATAAACGTCATTAAAAAATCAAATAAGATAAGGTTGTTTGGTTCTTCTATACCAGGCAATTGTTAGATATCGACGTTATTAACTTATTCTACTAAGAAGACAAAAGAGACCTTCCTGAACAAATAGGATAAAAAAAACAAAGATATAATCATAAATACATCAATCCAACAAAATAAAACTAAAATAAAGATTCACAACTCACATAGTGTTAAAAGCCAGAGCCTAAAAATAGGACTAAAAACACTCCTCAGAAAGTGCAGTTTGAATAACCAAAAAGAATATTAGCATTGACTCTTTCTGTTTCTTAAAGCAATTGAAATATAGTCATAGTTTTTTCCATTGTTGCCATGTTCTGTTTAACATCTGTGAAAAAAGCAGTGAGCGGGTGACATCAGTTCTGGATGCCCCCCTGCGGTGTCACACATGTGTCCGTCATGATTTACATAATTTGATCTGCTTTAGCTTTAAGCACTTGGATTTTGGCACATTGTGGAGTTTAATGCATTGCAGTCCCGGATTTATGGTAAATCGTGATGGGTCATGTCGCCTCATGCTGGTTCTTCTTCAGTCATTAGTAGCTACTTCCAAAGCGTCGCTGCAAAGGTTAATATTAATGTCCAGTGAAGTCTCTTTCTTTACATCGGCCACATTCTGCTTGTAGTACATTTTATACTATAGAATTTCAAGTAAATTTTTTCCAATATTTGCAATTATTGAATGAACTTTTCTATCTACTTTTTACTCATTCCAAGCGAGTGTTGGGCCTTTGTGTGTGTCTTGTACCATGAAAAATATTGTATTGTGTTACTTTTCTACTGTTGTTTTTGTATTGGTTTTGAAGACTTTTGTGTAAATATTGTCTTATCTGTGTTGAATGATTTTGTTTTTAGTTTCGTAGTTCAAATATTGACAGTTTTAATGCTTTCCAAATGGTCACAAATACCTTCAAATTGTAGTTTTGCAGAAACATAAAAGTCTGAATAGACTTAAGCTTTATGTGAGTTAAAAAAAAAGTTTAAAATTGATGCTGAGAAACAAGGAATCCAGAGCAGTGGTTCAGAAAGTCTGAATATACGATTCATTTTCATAGCTTAGTGAATTACACTGTAGCAGCTCTTTTGAAAAGGTATTTTTGAGAGAAAGTATTTAAGTGTCTGTTTCATCCAACCACTTTTCAAAATATGGACAAATATAGGTTCATTTATTTTTCATTTGGTAAAACTGTGCTGTACCTGTGCTGAGTGGATAGCACTCTCGCCTCTCAGCAAGAAGGTCCTGGGTTCGAATTCCGGTCGGACCAGGGCCTTTCTGAGTGGAGTTTTCATGTTCTCCCCGTGTCTGCGTAGGTTTCCTCCAGGTACTCCGGTTTCCCCTACCACTAAAAATATGTACAATAGGTCTGGCATTCGGCTCCTGTACTGGCGACCCTGCTCCCATCTCTGTGTGGAGTGAGAGACAAATGCCCAAAAATAACAATTGTAAACCGCTTTGTGACTCTGGTCTGTGAAAAACGGTATATGAATAAACATTACTTACTTACTTAAACATATTAATTTATTAAATGTATTTCCTTGTCACAAGAAAAGAACAAGACTTTTAAACTATCTGCAAATCTTGTTTTAATGCACTAAAATGATCATACATTTAACCTAATTCAAGCTAGTTTTCATATACACCTCACCCTCAGCATATCAAACATACTTTTTATTAATAAACTCAATATGCACAATAAAAACCAAAGCCACTGTTGAGATTTCCCTTTGCGCTGCTGCTATGATTCACTCTTCTGGCTATAAATAATCCATTTGAGTTGGTCTAGCAGAGCGCTGGGACGCAAACTGCACTTTCACCACACAGAGAGATGCCCACACTCACACCGAGGACCAAACCAATGTTAAAGGAATAGTTCACCGTTTGTACATACTGACATATGTTCTTACCTTACCTTAGACTAGTTAATACGTACCTGTCTGATCTTAGTCCGTGCGCTCTGTCATGCAAACGGAGCAAAAACTGGAGCACAACCGCAGCCTCCTCTGTATATTTTGTAGCACCAAAAGGTAGCTCCCGCTAGAAGCTACCGAACTCTTCCAAGTGTTCCCTATTAAATGTATATAGTTACGTGACGTGTTACACTGCAAAGTATAGTAACACAGAAATGTCAGAGAGAAGTCTCTGGAGAGAAGTTAGTGCGCAGACGTAGCGCTCCTAACTTCTCCGCGCACTAACTTCTCTCCGGAGACTTCTCTCTCGCTGCTACTGTGTGTATTACAAGTCACGCTGCTTCTATTGACGGAAGTGAGCGAGAGAGAAGTCTCCGGAGAGAAGTTAGTGCGCGGACGTAGCGCACCTCAGATTACTACGCCTCACAATATAGTACCCGTTTTATCCGCTGAGAAAATCGACTGTTACATTTCTGTGTTACTATACTTTGCAGTGTAACACGTCACGTAACTATATACATTTAATAGGGAACACTTGGAAGAGTTTGGTAGCTTCTAGCGGGAGCTACCTTTTGGTGCTACAAAATATACAGAGGAGGCTGCGGTTGTGCTCCAGTTTTTGCTCCGTTTGCATGACAGAGCGCACGGACTAAGACCAGACAGGTACGTATTAACTAGTCTAAGGTAAGGTAAGAACATATGTCAGTATGTACAAACGGTGAACTATTCCTTTAACACGCAACAATCTCACAGAATGGATGTTTTCAAAGCCCCTCCTCCCTCTCTCCAGCAGTGGGCCATATGGTGGATCTCAGATTAAAAGGTTTTGCTGTTGTGTATGTCTGCCCCAACTGGTGGATTAGTGACTGGCATGGGAGGGGAGGGGCCTCGGGATCTGCCACCAGAGACATCAGGTTAATGACCATAAACTGAATTCCATTTCATTTCATTGGGAAAGTCATTGGAGTTGGAGAGAAGGAACTGTCAGCTCTCTGTAACCAGCAGGTCATGAGACAGGCTCGCATCATATTGTTGTCCATTGATCATGTTTTGAATGCGCTGCAAAAAATGACAAAATATAAGGTAACATGCTTGAATCAAAGTGCTGTTGCAATTTATTTCTCATTCCAAAGAACACCTTTTAGCTTGTCCCGTTGGCAAATCTTGGGTTTAGGCAGTTAAAATGTGCTCAAATTAAGATTCAAGCATGTATTACCTTATTTTAGTTATTTTTTTGCAGTGTGATTAGTTCACTTGGCTTCCATCAGGACGACCTTATGTTGCAGCATATTGAAAAACCAATCGTCAATTAAAGTCTTTCATACCAACCGCTTTCAGACTGAACTCTATGAAGCTTTTTGGTGTTTGAGTTTATATTGCTGTATTATGAATATGTTTGTATGGGCTCCACTTCATATTGTATCATATCGCTTACTGTCTGACATTTCCTGTGTTTTTATTTTTATTTTTATGCCCTGTGCTGCTCAAACGAATTGCCCCTGATGGGATAATTGAAGTATGTGAATCTGAATCATTTCAATTCAATTCAGTTTTGTACAGTCCTAAATCACAACAGTACAGTAGTTATCTCAGATTACTTCAAATATGTCAATTTCGCCAACACAGATCAGAGAATCAAACAGTTCAAACACAGTAAAAACACTTTGAGGCACTGGTCCATAAACGGCAGAGACCAGTGTCCATAAATGTTGTTGACGTCCCTGTCCTTAGACCCTCCTGCATCGGCAAAGACAAATTCTAAATCCCAGTGAGAGGAAAAGAGAAACCTCGGGGAGTACCACACATAGATACATACATATACAGATGGACAATGCTAACTTGCTAGCTCACAAAGTGTTGATCCAACTCGCTCTGGCTCCTGTTGACTTACATTATTGTTGTATAACCGGGAAAGGCCCACTGAGATTTCGGAATCTGGCCCCTAAAGAGAGGGAGGCTAATGTATAGGTTTTTAGTGGTAGGGGTTACCTGGTGCACATGGAGGAAACCTACGCAGACACAGGGATAACAAGCAAACCCCACTCATAAAGACCCAGTTTGCGACCACCGTTTTGGACTTAAATAATCTGTGGTTCAGCTCTCTCTGTGATCCTGGTGTTTACAGATTGATAATATCTTTGTAAATCCAGATATGAGGCGTAAATGGTGACCAATCAGAGGCCTTCATTTGCAGGAGAAACTCCAGCTCGCCTTAGCAACACGTCAGATTGCATTTGTCCTTGCTCTGGCGCGTAGGTCACCCCATAATGACAACGGCCAATATAAGAAAATTGGCTCCAGCTAGCTTATGATCAAATCTCCTTCTTCTGCAGTCGTCAATTACTGTGGGTGACGTCAGCTTTCAGTTAGTCCACCACTTCTAATATATTGTTTCTGATTATTACTCGCAGTTTGAGAAGTATGTAGGATACCTTTTTTCAACTATGTGTTTTGCTGCATTTGTCCCGTGTAATTGGATCAAGGGAAAAGATATTGGACTGGGCACTAAGTGAATTAGATCTGGGGAAGGTTAACAAGGCTCACAGCTGTTGGGTAAAGACTTGTTTGTTTACAAGTTGGACTCCACACACAATATATTCCGCCGGTCCTTAGTAATGATAGTGTGCAGTGATGTTTTAAAGTCAGTATTTAGGAAGTTAGAGCTGGAGTTCCACAGGGGTTGTTCTTGGGCCCATTTAAGTATTGTATGCAGGTCGTCAAATGTTGCATAGATGTTGGAATAATATGATATAATACCTCAATGTAAGTATTCATTTTAGTGTGTGTGCGTGTGTGTGTGTGTGTGTGTGTGTGTGATCTGTGAACTGTCTGTGAAATATGAACACTCGGAGGAGCTGCTTTAGGTATTTTGAAAGAGGAGGAGGTCAGTCTGCTCGGCTTTCACTTGCACAACCAACCTGCTTGTTCACAATTGCGATTATTGCAGATATATTGCTTGCTGATCATCTCCTGTTGTTTTTAATACATTTTTTCTCATTAGGTGTTTTTGTATTTTTGTGTAATGGCAAAGGTGGAATAGCCACAATTAACAATTTACCAAAAATCAAGAATCTAGTTTAATTTTGAATATAAGTTTTAAACTGAAATTCTTGTGGTTCAATCAATCAATTAAGTGTATTTATAAAGCGCAATTCATACAGTGTTACCCAAAATTCTTCACAGGCCAAACTCTATACAATGTCACTTAAAAACAGACAAAAACACTGAAAACACATGTGAAAATATTAAGTAAAAATATCCAAAATACAACATCAAATTTAACATTTTCAAAAAACAGTCATATGCACAGCTAAATAAGACTGTTCTCTCTGATTTAAACATTGCCAGAGGCGTGATCTGTCTCACATTTTCACGAGGCCAGTCCCTGTGCTCCTCAGAGTCCCAGCAGGAGGCCAGTCCCTGTGCTTTAATATGTATATTCTGAGCCACAGGAGCCCAGCACAGATACCTTGTTTTTCTTGTATTAGTTTAGCTCAGTATGTGAACTTTGAACAGAGACCAAAATAACTTTTCTCAGCCATGATACACCTGGTGGACTCATAGCTTGGTTCATAATAATCAATAAACAGGTGCTAACATTGCGTGTCTTGCATACGTTTATCAAAGTCATTTCACATTCTCTCAGATCGCGTCTTTCTCATCTGTGTCTGAAGGTTCCCTGTGGTTTCCTGCACAAAAGACACTTCTCTCCCTACGCTAATGTATTCTATGACTGAGATGTAGGCCTGATACTCCGCACAGTGCAGTATTGTGTAACTCCTCTAAGAGCATGCATGTTTTCCCCTCCTTGACAAAAACACGCACAGATCACGGGTCCAAACAGACAGGAATGAAAAAAAATCCTGTTCTGTTCCGTTCTGTCTGGAAGCGTTGGTTTGTTGAACCAACCAGCTGCTTTGAAAAGGTCTGCACGACTTTAATTTGCAAAAGCGACGACAAAATCAATAGGTCTCCGCTCAGGGCTACAGCTGACACATATCCGCATTAGCTAAACATTGTGGATTGACTGTTTAGCAAAACAGCCGTGACAAAGTCTTCATAGCGATGACGTTGCAGAATTTAGTGTTAGTCAATGGACCGAAACCAATGTAAAAGAGAAAGCGTTGCATATTTTGCGAACCAGTGTAGCAAGTCAGTCAGTGAGTAATGATTATTTATATAGCGCATTTTTACAGGCGCTTTACAATGTTCAGAAATCAGATATTTTTCCATTCTCTCCACACGATGATGACGGGAGCGAGACGCCAAACACACTGGTGCATCACAGCCTCCAACCAACACCATCCATCCATTCACTCCATTCATATCTATTGTACATGTTTTAGTAGTAGGGGAAACTGGAGCACTTGGAGGAAACCTATGCAGACACGGGGAGAACATGTAAACTCCACTCAGAAAGGTCCTGTTCCCGTTACCACCAGCGCTACTCTACTCTACTCTACTCTACTCTACTCTACTCGGCTCTACTCCAGGCAGGTTTATTTGTAAAGCACAGTTCATGCACACGGCAACTCAAAGTGCTGAACAAAACAAGGATCTGGTACCGTATCCTAGCAACCTTCCCAGCAGTAAACCAGTAAACCAGACATTTTTGGTTGCCATGGCTCCTAGCAGCTCTCTGGCCAATCAGTCAGTCAGTTATAACAATTTAGTGCCAGCTCGGCCTGGATCGAACCGGGACCAAGCAGGTACTAAAAAGTATTTGGTACCGGTCAAACAGGGCCGGTGAAAACACTCCAAATCAGGGTAGAGTAGAGTTGGGCCAAGTAGGGCTGGTGGAAATGGGGCTTTAGACTAGATTCTTTTGTGTACAGCTCTTGAGTGGAAGGTACTCACTAATGTAGCTTGTCAGTAGTTGTAGAAATACATTGTTTATCTTTTAACACCAAAATAGCAGAATTTCTACAGTTCTTCTTTAATACAGGACACTTTCTATACAGAGACATGGCCTCCCACAAAGGTTTCCCTACATTTTTTTTACACATATTGTTTTTTTCTTCTTTTCTGTTATAGATTTTACTTGTCCTTTCTGTCTTATAGAACAATTTGAGGCTCCATATTTTGTCTCTCTTACACATGTCTGAAAATACTCTAGACTAGAGCCTAAAGTTTTCCATTTGTACCCCATGATGAAGTGTTAATGTAAATATTTGGGAATTTTGAGCTGCTGTTCCATAGGGGTTGTTCTTGGGTCCATTGATATTCTCCTATTGATTAAGTATTGTATGCAGGTCGTCAAATGTTACTGTACATCTTAAATATTGATATCTGAGCATGACTGTTAGCTCCTCCCTCTTCCTGTTTTGGCTCGCTGGCCTTTGCCCACTGCCCTCCCCGCTCCCCACATGCATATCTGTGCTGGTGGGTGTAAAAATAGCTGGGCAGGGAGGCGGTAGTGGTGGTGGGGGGTGGGTTTGGATGATGTTTGTCAATGGCAGGCGAGTGGGAACCGAAGCAGCCTGGGTTAGCTCTGACAGGTCAGTTAGTGTACAAGAGCGACAGTGTATGCTGCTGTTGGATGGTGGTCTTCTTCTTCTTCAGGGTTTTTTTTAGGGGGAGGGTAGAAGAAGTTGTGTGTTTTTGGAGGAGGATTATCCCGGTGATTAAATGCACTTATTATCTTCTGATGGGATAGACGTTGGATCCTGTGCAGCATCATGGGCAATGTTGCGATGTGTAAGGTGTGCGGCTCGGACAAGGGCCTGAAAGCAGTCACCAGTCAGACCGACCTGGACCAGAATGCATTGCAAGAGTACTACTGCGAGGAGCATTATCCCCCCGTTATACTGGTAAGACCCCTTTTATACAGACACATTCAGGCAGTCTGGAGCGGACCAATCCACAAAGATTTATTGATATTGAAGCATTTACAGCTAGCAGCTTCTTATATTTATATATTTTGTGTTCTATTACTACTGCCCTCTATGTACGCTGCAACAATGACATTTCCTCACTCTGGGACAAATAAAGGCTCTCTTATCTTAAAGGCAGATTTTCACTGGTGGTACAAAGTAAGAGATGTCGAACTTTGGCATTTTAGAAATAGGTTTTTGGATTTATGGCTTGAGTGCTGCCTTCTATGTATAGCTTTGTCAGACTTGCTAACAGCGCTTACAGGTGCACAAACTGTTATAGAAGTGAGTTTAGATTATCCACAGACAGTAGACATCGTCAGTGTGAAGGATTAAAACACTAATATGAGGCTTGAATCGAGTTCATTTGAGCACATTCTGAGTGAGTTAATAAAAGATTTTCCAACGGGACAAAGCCATTTGTCTCATAACAATTGTGCTGTGTCAAAATGTGCTCAAATTAAGATACATTTTGCCAAATTTAAGATATTTTTGACATATTTATCATAACTTTTTGTCAGTACCTACCGTTACTTTACCTCTTTCTATCCTTGTACCAATTTTGTTTTTCTTAATAATTTTCCTATTTTGACAGAGATGTGTGGTCATACATGATGTTGTGTGAGTCTCCAGAGGAATCATATTATAATATCATATTTATTGTTGTTGTGTTTTGTTTGTTCCTGAACACAAGGGACTGCGGATGGAAAGTACCTCTTTAGCAATAACAAATAAGCATGGACCAATCTCAATTTTTCCATAACATTTCGTTATTTTTTTTATATTGTTTTATACTTGAGGACAGGCAGGAGTAGAATTGTACATGTTTAAAGCAGGGGTACGTGACGCTCAAAACACAAAATAATGGAAGTATGTCGTATAATCCATGGCACTAGTTTATGGCTCTCAAAACTGTCTGGTTCTATCACTAATTAGAATTTTGTTTTGGCTCTGTCACATCTGTAGATCAATTCAGACAATCAGCTCCCAGCCTAAAACTTCCGAAGTATACAAAGAACAACATGTTTTCTAATGAGATTACACTTTCACAAAACCGATTCTGTTAGGAAAAAGCATTTGGATTGTTTATGAGTACAACAGCTTTGAGGCAAACATGAAATATATATGCCGTGTGTCCCTGGCTCAGTTCTGACTCCAAAAACAGTGATTTTTGTCTTCAGCCTAATAATGAGTGTATCTCTTCTCTATAGATGTATACATACAAGTATATGTCTTTACAGTAAACTGGTCTATACCTTTATATTATTGTAATTAGTATGTATTATAATCTTAATTAGGATATTTCTGCTCTTGTGTTGTGTGCTGCTTATTCCTTCTGTGCTGTAACTTGTGACGCAACACTGAAATCGTTGCATTTCCTGTGTTTCAACTCTTTGATTCTGTTTTGCCGAATTTGTCAGTCCTCAGAAATATCTACTGTTGTGATTTTGGGGCGAGACAAGAATGAATTGAATTGAATTGAAATGTCGCCCCGAATAAAGGTTTTCTTAATTTAAATCTCAGCCAATCAGATCACAGCCCAAAGCGTCAAGAAAAAAAGTGAGGTGCCTCTGCTTAAATTCGACTAATATAGGGTGGAGCTACTTTAGTGCTTTTCTATACACAATAAGGAACGGTGCACTTTTTATTAATCCCCGTAGGGCATTACATCCTCTGCATTTGACCCATCCTGATGTTGCAAAGGCTTAGGCCAGGAGCAGTGGTCGCCGTAGTAACAGCGCCCGGGAACCCATCTCCAGATGTGGATGCTCGGCTTGGGTCAGGAACGGAGCTGGAGGATTTATCTAGTGAGTATGTTTTCAGTGGTAGGGGAAAACCAGAGCACCTGGAGGAAACCTAGGCAGGCATGGGGAGAACATGCAAACTCCACTCAGAAAGACCCTGTTCCGACCGGGATTCGAACCCAGGACCTTCTTGCTGAGAAGTGAGAGTGTTGTATCTGTGCACATGTCGAATATTGAGATAGAGAAATGTAGGGATTTCAAATTTCTGATCTTTTTGATTTTTGGCACATGCAGCCCCAGTTGATACATTGTCCTTTTCCATGGATTAAAATGAAGAGATCCTTTATTTTAGAAGTTATTGAACAGTAGGAATGAGGAGCAATCTCTAACTTTACTTTAGCATCAAAAACACACATGGTTGTTCAGTGCTTGGCTATAGTCCCGTCCGCCCATGTGACCTGTGCGTTCCCATATGTGTTTACAACTCTACGAGCTCACATGAAAGTGCCATATGCCGCCATTAGTATCTATGTCTCCTGACGCTCCTCCTGGTTGGGGTTTGTGTACGCGTGCTGCTGGCTGCTAGCTGCTTCGGCCTTTCTGCTCTCCCTTTAAAGGCCTGTGTGACATTCCTGCTCCTAAAGTGTCCGAGACAGAGGAGTGCGGACTCTCGGGGCTGATTTGACAGTCTGGCTAGTGGTTCTTACGGTTCTTACACGGATCAACTGTCTCTCGATCTGTCGCTCAATGCCACAGCAGCGGCTTCCTCCACCGGCCACGATCAAAAAGATACACTTTGTTTCGCTGTCATTTGTAGATAACTATCAGTAATGTGTCTTTATATCTATCTATCTGTCTCTCTGTATATAGTAGTAATTTTAAGAAATGTAATGAAGATTTGAATGCATGCCTTTTATCTATTTTTACTTGTTTGCACCTGGAGCCATAGCTTATTCCCAGTTTGTGACTTCCTGTTACCTATAACGCAAATAAAGAGTAATTGAAGACAAATCAAAATGCATAAAAAACTAATCAAAAAGGAAATAGAGATTCAGCAATATACAATAATTTCATACTGCATAATAAGATATAATAAAATAAAGGCCTTAAAACTTAAAATGAGGGTTTGAAAACATAAACAGTTCAAAACAGATTCATTACGAAAGATGGAAACTCGCCTTTGTGGCTAAATCTGGCATTTGTACAGGGACACATGTGCACTGCCCCATTCACATAAACAAATAAATAAATCCATCTGTTGCTTCTAAATATAGTGCCTTTATCTCCTGTTTTTTTTTCACGCAGCTAAAATACCTAAATTTGTAAAGACAATGTAGGCATTTTTTCCCATGTAATTGAGTAATATATTTGCATTGCCTACCAGGTTGCGTCCAAAAACAATCCACAGTGTCTATATAGGTTTCTTTGTTTCTCAAAATTAGTCAAAATTAACAGATAGAACGTCCAAAATGTAAACAAATACCAAATGACTTGTGAGCGGGCACATTTTCAACAGAGGGTTTTTAAAGTGCAGTTTTGTGGAGGTGGTCTTTGAGGCTGCAGGTTCTCTGGAGAGTTCATTGGGATGGATTAACTGGATTAACCCGCATGGACAGGTCTTCCGTTCAAAAGGTGTTCGTGACCATCTGCTTCTTTAAATGTTTAATAGTAAGAGCCAAGTCTCATTTAGGGGAAAGCAAAGTCTCGTTTGTGGATTGGGTTGTTTCACTTCAAGGATAAAGTGTGAGTTTGGAAATATCGACTTGTTGATTTGGAAAATGTATCTCAGTTTGGTAGTAAATAGTAACAATAATAAAAAAAAAAAGTTTGCTGTTAGCCACTGTCAGCAGAACGGACTTTCAGACATAAGTGGTCACACCTGCATGTGAGAGCCAGACCCTGTAAGTTCTATGAAGCTAAGCATGGCATGGCCTGGTTAGTACTGTGATGGGAGACCTCTGGGAACGCCAGGTGCCGCAGTGGGGCGGCTGCGGCTGTCATTAGCCTAGAATGAGCCTTGTGTGTGTGTGAATGGCTGGTGCTGTCAGAGAGGTCACATACTGGTTGCCTCACTTCAGTCAGTGTGCCTTAGGGCGGCTGTGGCGACATTGGGGCAACAGTGGCTCAGTTGGTAAAGCATTGGCCTTAGAGCGTGAAGGAAAGTATAATGACATATGAAGCATCTTTGAGTGTCCTGAAAAGCGATGTATAAAACCACTTAATTATTATTAAAAGAAGCACACTGTAGGTTTATGAAATCTCTATTAAACAATGATTGGGGAAAAACATTTGACCATTGTTTTTTTTCTTTCAAAAATGGCCTCTTTCCCATATAGTTGCATCCCCACCTGCCCAAAATACTTCAATAAAACTCAAGCTAAACCTTCTATGTTGAAATATCAGTTTTATCACTTTCCAAATTTTTATTTGAAGTGCAAGGATTGTTAGCTTACTGTTTTAATTAATGTGGTTTTGACCATGTTTAAGACCGTACAAATTGTTGATTTGCATTGAACAGACATTGGAATCTTCATCTAGTTCCTTTTAGTAAACACAACCATTCATTTCAAGGCACCATACTGCGCTCCATTATTCTATCTCACCTTTTCTGCCAATGCTGCTTTCCGAATCCACACTGCATTTGCATTTGAAAGAAGACGCAAAACAAAAATAAAAAAGAAAGTTTGGTTTAACTTTCAGACTATAGTCAAACGGCGAGCTGCGGTAATTGGCTGCTGAGGTGTAGGCGGCTGCGGCAATGACCCGACGGCATCAGAGGAAAACAGATGAAAGTGAGAAACAGCTTGTATTCCGATGCTAAAGAAGCCATCGCTTAGCAACCATGTGCATTACCATATTATTATATTTGTGTGTGTGAGATGAGCCTGCAGGTGACGATGCTTAAGCAGATAAATATTTCTCTCTGTCTGCGTTGTTCATCCAGTGTTTGAGTGCTGCTTTATTCAGAATCCAAAGGCACTTTTCATATCAAACACTCACACAGACTGCACCGGGGGGAGAGGAGCAAAAGCGCAAGAACTAAACAAAGAAAACACATATTTTTCTGGAGCTATAAAAGCAACATTCAGGTCCACGTGGTCAAGAATGAGCCCCGGAACAACCAATAATTCTTGAGATAGAGATGTATTGTGATTTATGGTACTATTTAAACTGCTATAGACCTAGCGCAATGACGCTAGGGGGTTAGCAAGAAAGCTAAACTCTTCTAGCTCAGTAACCGTTTGGCTATTTTGGGCTCAAACAAACAGAGAAAACACTCATATTTCTGAAGCTATAAGGCAATGTTCAGGTTTACAATAAACAAATACGTCTTGAGATAGAGATGTATTGTGATTAATGTTGCTATTGAAACTGCTATAGACCTAGCGCAATGAAGCTAGGGGGTTAGCAAGTAAACTCTTCTAGCTCAGTAACGGTTTGTCTCACACACGCCATTTTGGGCTTGAACATCTGTGGTTTAGAGCTCTCTGTGATCCTGGTGTTTATATTTTGATAACGCTTTTGTAAATCCAGATATGACCCATAAGGTTTGACCAATCAGATGCCTTCATTCACAGGGGAAACTCTAGCTTTCCTTAGCAACCATCTTAGCAACACGTCTGCCCCTGTTACGACGCAAAGCTAACGCCGTCAAAACAAATGCCCATATACATATGTGATATAGGGAAATTGTTTAAGAGCAAGGAACTAGCAAGATGGATTTGATTTTACAGTATAGTTCAATTTGTTGTGTTTGGAAAAGTCAAGTACCCCAGCTTTAAGGCTTCTCATGCAAGAATTTACGGTCACACTTTAGTTTAGCCCTCACTAATTAACAGCTAGTTAAATTTCAATGCGCATTACTGTATAATTTATGGTTAATTAGCTCTTAACTGATATTTATTAGTCCTCATTAGTCCATGGCCTTATTCAACATCTACAGTAACTATATTCTAACTGACACTTTCCCATGGGGGCAAGGGTTAGGGTTAGCATTAGGGTTAGGGCTAGCGTTAGGGCTAGGGTACACAAATTAGCACTTTATTCGCTGTTAATTTTTGAAGGCTAATCTAAAATGCTACCAAAATTACTGTAGTGTTATGTATTTTTACACTTTGACTTAATGATGTTACACAAGTTGTATTTCAAGTGAGATTTTTTTCCCGATGCGTTTTATCGTCGTTTTGCTAGGAATCCCAGACGCCCGTTGTCATGGCTCGTCTCCGTGGTAACAGGGAGGGGTGAGGATGCCCGACAGCCTTGCCTTTGCCTCGCAGCTTTTGGCAGAGTGTGTTTTGGATTATTGATGGACGTAGGACTGTTTTAAATGAAAGTTTGATGTGATTTGTCTGCGTTGGGCTGTGTTTTGGTCATGGCTGACGGCTTTAATTACGTTTGTCTCGACACAGAATGAGGCCCACACTGTCATTATGTTATCATGAATTTAAATCATTACGGCTATGTCTCTTTTGAGTAATGTGCTGCTCTGTCTGGCATATGGCAGATTTGACATTTCATTCATTTATATTAGTGCACTGGTTCACATTTAGTGGGTCCAGAGCTAATTCATGGGAATCTATGTCTTTTTTATGTTTAAGAGAAGATATGATAAGATAACCTTTATTCATCCCACAGTGGGGAAATTTCAATGTTGCAGCGCACATTATACAGGACGGTAGTAAGAGCACACAGGGAGCACATAAAATATACAATACAAGTAGTTGCTCTGCTTCTTAGCTAGCTGTAAATGCTTCAATAATAATATATCGATCTATCTGTATCTACTTCTAATATAGTGTAGATAGTGGCATTCAGTGGATATTCAGAAATTGCAGTATTTCACATGATTGCAGTATTTACAGATGAATGACATGTACAGTTTTCAGCAGTTCTCATTGTACAATCTGACAGCAGCAGGAAGGAAAGACCTGCTGCTGCAATAATAAGACAATTGTGGCGTTATGATTAGTACCTTTGCGTCAAAGCAAGAAGGGCCTGGGTTTGTTTCCACCTCCAGGCCTTTCTGAGAGCAGTTAGCGTGTTCTCCCTGTGTCTACGTAGGTTTTCTCCAGGTGCTCCGGTTTCCTCTACCACTTAAAACATGTACAATACGTATGGCAACAAAATAAATACCTACTTACAAAGAGAGTAAAGATTGTGTTTTTAACCTGCTGTAGCACATAGAGATCTGAATGAGCGTCTCTCGTTTTCTTATTCATTGGGTGGCATGGTGGCTGAGTGGTTAGCATCATGGATCTGGATTCTGGGAGGAACAAACCCTTTCTCAGTGGAGTTTGCATGAAGTCTCCCATGATTAATATTCATTTTAAGAAAAGTGTTCATAATGCAGGTCTGGTTGAACAAAAAACACCAAAATCTAGATATAGGCTAGCAAACTCTTCACGTCACCCACAACTAACAACAACACCTGCCTCCCATGCTCTCTGATTTGTCGGCCAAAATTCAACCGATTGTATTTGCTAACATGGGGACCAAACCCAGACGTTACATGCAGAAAAATGATGATTGAGCGGAGTTGTTGTTTTGTTTAATTGTTTGTCTTTTGTTTGTGAAGCTCCGTATTATATACTGGGACAGACCGCTCCTGTGCTGTGTGCTGTCGTTTACAGACCACCCAAGCACAATAAAGACTTTATCAATGACTTTTCTGATTTCATGGCCTCAATGTTGACCCAATATGACAAGATTTTAATTGTTGGTGACTTTAACGTGCATGTGTGCTGTCCGTTAAAACCTATGGCCAGGGAGTTTTCAGACCTGATTGAGGCATTTGATCTGTCACAAAATGTCACTGGCCCCACACACATACATGGGCACACGTTAGATCTTGTATTGTCGCATGGTGTCTCTGTTGAATACGTCTCTGTTGGGGATGCAACTTTCTCTGACCACAGTCCTGTCATGTTTAGCTTTAGATTGGAGAAGGTGGCGCAGTCAGCTCCTGTGCGTAAAAGCCGGGTGATTAAGTCAGACACGGCTGCAGCTTTTGCTCCACTTTTTGTTTCATCCGCTCTTCCTGTATGCTCTTCTCAATGCATGACGACTGAACAATTGATGGATGCTTTCTTGTCCACCTGCACTGCTGTTTTGGACAATGTCGCTCCTTTGAAGGCTATGCGCCCAAATCGACAACAAGAGCCATGGATTAATGACACTACACGGGCTGCGCGGCGGGTGTGTCGCCAAGCTGAGCGCAAATGGAAACATGACCACTTGGTGGTGTCTCATCAGATTTTGACAGAGAGTTGGAGAAATTATCAATGTGTGGTCCGAACTGAAAAAAGCAAGTTCTTATCAGAATTGATTGCGAGTAAAGTAAGTCAGCCTCATGTTCTTTTTAAAACTATTGGCTCTGTTCTTAACCCGTTCCAATCCACCACACTGGAGATGACAAGGGACACTTGTGAAAAATTCCTCTCATTTTTTAATGGTAAAGTCGCTACTATTAGGGGAAATATATCAGTTTTGCCACTTGCTAATGCTGTTGGAGCCACTCTGTGTGCTAATGTCTTTAGTCAGTTTGAGCCTGTTTCACTGTCTGTACTTACAGAGTTTGTGAGCAAATTGAAAACTTCGTCCAGTTGCACGGACCCTTTCCCACCTCGGTTTTTTAAAGAGGTCTGGGGTATTATTGGAACATCAGTCACAAAAATTATCAATAGCAGTCTTCTTTCTGGTATTGTTCCCTCCTTTTGTAAAAGAGCTGTTGTCGAACCATTAGTTAAAAAACCGAGTCTTGATCCAACAGTTCTATCAAGCTATCGGCCCATTTCTAAACTTCCGTTTGTGTCCAAAATTTTAGAAAAATGCGTTATTGCACAGCTGCAACCTTTTCTGGAGGCCAATGGGATTTTAGATACTTTTCAGTCAGGTTATAAAGCTTTTCACAGCACTGAGTCTGCACTTTTAAAGGTTTTTAATGACTTGTTCTTAATGGCAGACTCTGGTAATTCTTCCATTTTAGTGCTTTTAGACCTGACTGCTGCCTTTGACACAGTGGACCATGCGATTCTTTTAAATAGACTTGAACACTGTGTGGGTGTCGGGGGGACCGCCCTTACCTGGTTTGCTTCTTACCTGTCGGGGCGGTCCTTCATTGTTAGGCTGGGGGATTCCACCTCATCTTCTGCCCCCCTCCACTGTGGAGTCCCTCAGGGATCAATTCTGGGCCCCATCCTCTTTTCTCTTTATCTCCTGCCACTCAGTGAGATTTTTAAAAAGCATGGCCTTTTTTATCATTTTTATGCGGATGATTGTCAGATCTATTTTCCCATCGCAAAAAATGCTTATGGCCCCCTGACACCCCTACTCGACTGTCTATGTGACGTCAAGGCTTGGTTGGCCCAAAACTTTCTTAAAATGAATGATAAAAAAACAGAAGTGATTCTCTTTGGGGCCAACCAGGTGGATGTGGGACCGCTGAGTGAACATGTGCGTCCCACAGTCACCCAACCTTGGCGTCACTATAGACAGTGATTTTAAATTTGACAAGCAGGTCAACAGTGTTTTAAAATCGAGTTTTTATCATCTGCGGCTTTTATCCAAGGTTAAAACTTTTTTATCTTTTAACCTTTTTGAAAAAGTTATGCACGCTTTTATTTCTTCACGTCTGGACTACTGTAACGCACTCTACTCCGGTATTTCACACAAGGCACTTCACCGGCTACAGTTAGTCCAGAACTTTGCGGCACAACAGGAAACAGGAACAGGAACCAAAAAGCGCGACCACATCACTCCCGTCCTTGCGTCCTTGCACTGGCTTCCTGTTCATTTTAGAATAGATTTTAAGATTTTATTGTTTGTTTTTAAAGCTCTGAATGGACTGGCCCCTCCTTACATCTCGGACCTCATCCAGATTTACCACCCGCCCCGCGCACTGAGGTCCGAGAGCCAGCTCCAGCTCGTGGTGCCTAAGACGAGACTTAAAACCCGGGGGGACAGGGCCTTCTCTGTGGCTGGACCAAAGCTCTGGAACGCCCTGCCCCCCCACGTCAAAACAGCTCCCTCGTTGGAATGTTTTAAGTCACGTCTTAAGACCCACTTTTATTCTCTGGCTTTTAACACCGCGTGAGTCGTGTGGTCCTCTGTGTTTTTATTTTATTTTATTTATTTATGTATTTTCTTATATAAATGTGTGTATTTATTTATTTGTTGCAATTTTGCATGTTGTGCAGCACTTTGGAAACTGCGTGTTTATGAAATGTGCTATATAAATAAAGTGGATTGGATTGGATTGGATTATCCATTGCTCATAAATCAGGACGTGACTTTTAATTTTTTTTTTTACTATTGTTTAACTCCAGCTCTCACCAAACCGTAACTCACAGGCTCTTTCTACAGAAGATTAAAACAAAAAGTATTGAAGAGAGTTTTAGGTAGACCAGCTTTACCGCCATCTCCCCCTGGTCCGTAAGAACATATACTCAGCTTTATTAGAAAGGGCTGATTGAGCAGGGCCTGCTCCAGGTGCCGCTGTCCGCATCTCTGCCTCCTCCAACGGGACTCGTCCTTTGTAAAGAGGGGACACTGGGTTTTACTGCTCACTGCACAAAGTCAACTTGGGAAATACGTGACGGACAGAACATAACTGTTTACAGACTGCTTTAGCTACAGCAGTGGTTCCAGAGGTTAGCCACTGCCCACCGCCCTCAGAGAGCAGATTGAACTTTGAATTTAGTATTTTTATGGATTTATTTAGCTTAAAATTTGTAACGTTTAGTAACCTTTCTCTTTGTCTCTCTCTCTCTCTCCCTATCTCTCTCTCTATTTCTCTCTCTTCATCTATCTATCTATCTTTGTCTCTCTCCCTATCTCTCCTTCTATTTCTTTCTCTCTATCTATCCCTCTATCAATCTATTTCTCTATCTCTCCCTGTCTCTCTATTTCTATCTCTCCCTCTATCTATCTATATCTCTCTCCCCCTATCTCTCTCTCTCGATTTCTATCTCTCTCTCTATTTCTATCTCAAGCTCTCCCTCTATCTATTTGTCTATCTCTGTCTCTCTCTCCCTATCGCTCTCTCTATTTCTATCTCTCCATCTATCTATCCCTCTCTCTCTCTCCCTATCTCTCTCTCTCCATTTATCAATCTGTATCTCTCTCTCTATCTCTCGTTCTCTATCTATCGTTCACTCTATTTCTCTCTAGCTCTCTCTAATTCTACCTCTCTCTATCTCTCCCTATCTTTATTTCTATCTCTCCCTCCATCTATCTATCTCTATCTCTCTCCCCCCATCTCTCTCTCGATTTCTATCTCTCTCTATCTGTCCCTATCTCTCTCCCTATCTATCTCTCTCCATTTATCAATCTGTATCTCTCTTTCTATGTATCTCTATCTCTCTCTATCTATCTATCTATCAATCTATCGTTCACTCTATTTCTCTCTATCTCTATATTTCTTTCTCTCTCCACCTACTGTATCTATCTCTATCTCTATCTCTCTGTCTCTGTCTCTTTGAGTCACATAAAATATAACTCGTGTAATGTTACAATGTCTCGTTAGTAATAATGTCTCTCTGTGTGTTTGTTTTGCAGTCTGACAGTAACACCAGCTTCCTGCGTGCGGCCAGAGCGGGCAACATTGACAAAGTTTTGGAATTCCTCAAAGGCGGAGTGGACATCGGCACATGCAACCAGGTGGGAACCAGATCCACATAGTAACAACTCAAATGGTCTCAATGTGTTTCTGAGGAAAAGGAGCTTGGAGGATTTTCAATGACTTTTGGTGTTGAGTATGTCGTAGTAGTAGTAGTGGTAATAGTAGTACATGTGTCGGTGGTAATATTTGTAGTAGTGGTAGTGGGGGTGTTAGATATTATAGTCACATATAGTAGTAGAAGTAATAGTAGTAGCAGTAGTAGTAGCAGTTGTAGTAGTAGTAGTAGTAGCAGTTGTAGCAGTAGTAGTATTAGTAGCCGTAGCAGCAGCAGTAGTAGTAGTAGTAGTAGTAGTAGTACTAGTAGTAGAAGAATTGTGAGTGTTGAATAATGGTAGCTGTGATAGTAGTGGTGGTAGATGTAGTACAAGTTGAGCCACACATAGTAATAGTAGTAGTATTTATAGGAGTAGAAGTAGCAGTACAAGTTGTATTAGTTAAGAATGTATTTGCCATTTGCAGTAAAACCACATTGGAAAGACTGTACAAGACTACCCCAGTGTGCACCAGACGGCCATTTTCCGGTGCATGTAGTAGTAGTTTTGGGTCCATATCATTGAAATCATTGTAAGTAGTAGTAGTAGTAAGTAATGTTTATTTATATAGCGCCTTCCACAGACCAGAGTCACAAAGCGGTTTACAATTGTTATTTTTGGGCATTTGTCTCTCACTCCACACAGAGATGGGAGCGGGGCCAGTACAGGCAGGTTATGTCAGACCTATTGCACATGTTTTTAGTGATAGGGGAAACCGGAGTACCTGGAGGAAACCTATGCAGACACGGGGAGAACATGCAAACTCCACTCAGAAAGTCCCTGTTGTGGCCGGGATTCAAACCTGTGACCTTCTTCCTGAGAAGCGAGAATGCTAACCACTCAGTCACTGTGCCGCCATGATAGTAGCAGCAAAGTAGTAAGAAGTCATAGTCATTTAGCAGTAGTAGAACAGGGATCAGAACTACTGCTACATTTCTGTTTGGTTTTTTGTGTGACTTTTTTTGGGCAATTTTTAGAAAAAATAGGTTCGTACTGTATGTTTGACTGTTTGCTTCAACGTCCTGCAGCTGCCATGTGGGATTAAGGCTCACAAGGCTGTCGTCATTCAGAACTAGTTACTGTTTCTCTCCCATCACTGACGCCTCCATCTCCAAAACACTCGAGCGGCCTCATCTCCGCTCTCCGCTGTGTGGGATGACGGTGCATTTGTGGAGCGCCTGTGCCTCCATTATCTGTCTCCTCTCGCCTCATTAGCATTCCAGACTCAGAGGTGAAGAGTCTGTCCTCACAACACGACACAGACCGGACTATCCTGGTCCTGGTCATTCTGCACTGCAAAAAATGAGATAATATGAGAGTGTTTTTGTCTTAATTTGAGCATATACTGCCTTTAAACAAGTTTTGCCAATGGGACAAAGCCATTTCGTTTTATTTCAAGAACTGTGGCTGTATTTTCTCTTTCCAAGGGAGACATTTCTTGTATCTTTTTAAAACAAGATCCTTTTGCTTTGTCCCATTGGAAAATCTTTTTTTTAAGGCATCAGAATCAACTAAAATTAATTTGTGACTTTTTTTCATCACTTTTTGCAGTGTACTTTCACATTTACAGGTAGTCAAGTCAACAGTTGAGATTCTGTGATGCATTGTGGCCATAGTTACCATATCATATCATATGTTATATTACCATATAGTAATATATATATATGTACTGTATATTCTAATCTAGGGTTTCATGGACCTGACCTGTAGAGGGCGAATGAGCCGTTGAAAACCATGTAAATCTTGTCTGTATTGGAGTCAAAAGGCTCTCCTCCTGTGCGGTGTACAGTTGTTGTAACAGTCTTAATCGGGAGGGGGACACTTAATTCTTATGGAGTACAAACAAATATTTCTCAAAAAAGTCTTGATATTGGGCATTTTTGGAAAATATAACAGAAGAAAATGCTGCGTTTCATTCGGGTGCCACTGCCCCGACTTCATATGAATACAATATAATACAATACAATTTATTCTTGTATAGCCCTAGGTCACAACAGAAGTCATCTCAGAGGACTTAACAAAACCATTGAAATCACCCGCTAGCTCAATGAAGCCCAATAAGGAAGTGCATTGCTACTATTGTAAAAATAAACTCACGTGGCTCTTTCCTTCAAGTATGCAAAAGATAAAATACTTTCTTATAAAACATAGGCATGTCGACTCTTTCTGTCGAGGCAAACAAAAAGTTAGGTATCAGAGCTTTAATTTATTTTAATGACTGCGTTAGTACCTTGGGGAATCTTAGAGGAGAACTGGTTGCTTTGTCTTGTGATGGAAAAATGAAATGGAACCAAATCAACACACATTAGGAAGATTGAGAAATGAAATAGATGTTTATTTTTGCTTGTCTAGTGTAGTTTTGATCATGTGATGCGATGTGGCGGCCTTATGTAATTCTAAATTATAGGCTAATTCATACATTTGAATATATTTCTACTGGGACTGGTTTCATAACACACTATTTTAACCAGAAACACACTGGGATTAAAAGTACAGCACATACTGTCGCCTCTCCTTCTCCCTCCCACTCTCTCTCAGACCATATGTACAGCACGTACAGTAACTCATTTATTGTGTTGTGTGGGAAGAAAGTGCATTATTAATGAACAGTAAATAGCTACATTTTTGTTACTGCTATTTTGATGAAGCAGTAACAACAATGAAAACACGCAGATTTGTGTTTTAACATATGATCCATTGGTTGTTCTTTAAGCAGTTGCTATTAGTTAGTATTGAAATGATGGCAAATGTGCTATTTCAAAGCAAAAAATGATAAAATAAGAGGTTATAAAAGCTTGATTCAAAGCCATTTAGTCTTATTTCCAGAGCTGTTGCTTTATTTTCTCAAAGGGAGACTTTTCTTTTATCTTTTTTAAAAACAAGATCATTTTGCTTTGTCCCATTGGCAAATCTTGTTTTAACACAGTCAAAATGTGCTCAAATCAAGATACATTTTGCCATATTTGAACAATTTTTGACTTTTTTTCATCACTTTTTGCAGTGTAGTAGTTGTGGTAGTTTTCATCATTTTTGCTCTAGCAGAAACAATAAAACAAACATGTAAATTTGTGTTTTACCTTGCTTTGAAATAACCTCCTGCTGTTGTTGTGTCCTTGGCAAGACACTTATCCTCTAGGAAAATCAAGTGCCACAGTGGGGCGGCTGCGGCTGTAAAGTGCCAAACTGCCGTTGTGTCCTTAGGCAAGACACTTCACCCCCATTACCTAGAATGAGTCTGGTGTGTGTGTGAATGGTTGGTGGTGGTCGGAGAGGCCGATGGCACAGACTGGTTGCCTCGCTTCTGTCAGTGTGCCCCAGGGCAGCAGTGGCTACAGTATTAGTTTATCACCACCGTGTTCGGAGTGAATGAATAATGACATAGGCGTCTTTGAGTGTCCAAAAAAGCTCTGTATAAAACCAATGCATTATTATGATTTATGTGTTTGAAATTTTTATCAGATATTCTTGAAAGGTCAAAGTATAAATCATGTTGTCTGAGTGCAACTGGGCTCAGAGGACCAGGATGTAGTATTTTCATTACAGTGATGGAGGATGTAGCCCACTGACCTACTGCTAAAGGCTTCTTGGGACGTCCCATCAGCGCTGGTGGGACATAAATACATTTGTGATGGGAACCTCGACGGACTGGACAACCTCCTCTCCCTGCTGAAGCATTGATATGAAAATAGGAATGTTCTGGAAATGAGCAAAACAAAATGTATCTGGAATCTATTAGTTGTAATTGTAGCAACACAAATGGTTATTATTAAAATTATTAGAGTCTGAACGTAGTCTACTGTTTGGGAATCGTGGGCGTTGTCTTTTAGAGAGTGTGTCGTGTTTGATGGTTGGACAAAACAATTTAAAAAAATGTATAAAATACAATAAATAATAAATGAATAAATTCATCCATCCATTCATCTTCTTCCCCTTAATCCATTTCTGGGTCGGGGGGGTGGCAGTCAGAGCTGCACCCAATTCACATAGCACCAGCCCCTCACTGATCCTCTGCAGGTGGTGAGTCCACAGCACAGGAGGACGGCTGCTCTGTCAGTGACAATACAGCCTTGATTTTTCAGCGGGGGCTTCAGGCAATGCAGGGTTAAGTGTCTTGCCCCAAGGACACGACGACAGCAGTCATCAGTGGGAGTCGGTGGAGAAGGTCCCGTGGTGGGCTTGAACCCTCGACCTTCAGGCTCAAAGGCCAGTGCTCTACCAACTGAGCTACTGTCGATAAAAATAAAATATAACAAATAAAATCAATATAACAAATGAATACAAAAAATAAATATAAAAATTAAATAATGACATAAAACTAGAATAAATAAAGCAAAGGAAGGTTTCTCACCCATCATCGTACTTCTTAGCAAGTTTTCCCGACGTTTCGTCCTCAATCCAAAGGACTTCTTCAGGGAATGAATTCTCGGACCGCGCGTTGGAGATTTATAACCTATGGGTGTGGTTAGCCACACCCTAATCCTGATACTAACTCATAAACAATCTACGGTCTGCTTGATGTAGAAGGGAGCAGGTCTAACGACCCTGCTGAGGCTAACGACCCTAACTCCTTAGCATGTCACAGACCTATTGTCTGCTGGGATGCTCAAGTGGAGTGCGGGTTTCACCCCTCCTAACTCATTAGCATGTCACTGACCTTGTCCCAAGTTAGGGCGTTGTTTTTAGGATGTCGTCATAGATGCGAGGCAAAACAAATCTTAACCCTCCTCCTCTGTTAAGAAAAGGTTACCTTCTCTTAGTATCAGGATTAGGGTGTGGCTAACCACACCCATAGGTTATAAATCTCTAACGCGCGGTCCGAGAATTAATTCCCTGAAGAAGTCCGCTGGTTTGAGGACAAAACGTCGGGAAAACTTGCTAAGAAGTACGATGATGGGTGAGAAACCTTCCTTTGCTTTGACTAATCCCTGTACGACTGAGGGCTTACACAAACTTAGAATAAATACATATTTTTTAAAAATCCTCATCCTCCACATGCTGTTAACAAAGCACTATAATGTTTTTTTTTTTTTGGTTTCACAGTAACAATCGTTTTTTTAGCTTGTTTTATTGTACGTACTTGTCTGCTGCCCACTTTAGTATTCCAATGTGTTTTTAAATGGCAAAAGAACTGAATCTGAATAATGAAGCGGGCTAACGAGATGCTATTTCCTCTGTTAGCATTAGCATGATGCCACGGCGGTTCTCCGTGTGTGACAGAATGAGGAGAAACTGATAAATGTGTCTCCAGAGGAAACATGTGACACTAGAGGTGACTTTACATTCGGTGAAAAATGGGCATAAATCAAACCTTTGCACAGATTATCTATGTTCTGTATTCTAACGGTAGCTCAGGGCTCTTCTAAAACTAAACCCTGTTGCCGTGGTGACCTGCAGCTCCAAGCCCATGGGTGTGATGTTATGTAGACTATTTTTTTCTAATGAGTTTAAGCACTTTAGAGAATTGATTTTAAGCTTTCATCTCAGTCAGTGCAGTCTGTGAAATAGAAATACAGAAAGTGAAGCCTCTAGTCGATATTAGTTTGATATTATACATATTATTCAGACAGGAGTCCACCCAGGTCTAGTCCCATATCTCCTGCATATTTCATACCATGCCTCTATGACAGATAGCAGAGTAAGAATAAGAACTATTTTTAGACCAGATACTACTGTGTCACAGCCAATAGGAAAACGTTGCTAGTCAAAATAGATAGAATTTTAGAAATAATAGTTGGACTGCATTTATTAAGTATTTTGATAATGGATTAGTTGGAAGATCATGCTATTGATTAGTTTGTTAGAACACGTAAGGCTGTGAATGTGGGGTTTTTATCATCTTTCACCAACCAAGGAATCAATAAATTATCTATCTCTATTTGTTTTTTTTTTTTTCATTTTAGGGTGACATTAGTCTGGCTTTAGACATCTGTAAATTTCGGTCAATTATAATTTCCTACATGTACGTCTACGTATTTTATCCTAGTGGCTGCAGTTTCCTCGGTTCAATCCAGATCTTAGTACAGTGGCTCAGTTGGTAGTGCATTGGTCTTGGTGGTCATGGGTTTGATTCCCCCACAAGCCCTATTCCATCTGCTCCTATCAAAGTTTGCTGTGTCCCTCCCTGGTACAACTCAAATTGGCCTGAAGACACAAGAGACACCAAAGACCAAGACCGACACTGACAGAGCAACCATTGGACCTGACAAAAATGAATGAATGAAAAAAACACATTTCATTTTCCGGTCTCTCAAAATGTTTTAGCCTCAGTCTCAGCGTCACAGATGCAGCTGCAGCGTACCTCGCACAGGTGCAAAGTTTACATCATACACACCACCACAGGGCCGTGGTGGTGGTGGAAAACAGAGACCATGACTCAGCCACTCACTGTGTGTAGAGCTGAGGACAGGAGAACAGAGCTGGGGAGTTGTTTAAGGACAGGATACACACGGGGGACTTTGCACTTCTAAACAAATGCAGTGTGTATCGCAACCAGACATGGGGAGAGAAAAGCCACATGGAAGAAAAAGTTATAGAGAAACAGCTAGTGATGTTCATTTATATAGCACATTTTACAGACCAAGTTCACCCAAAGCGCTTTACAATTGTTTTGGAGTTCAGTTTTCCATTTTCTCCACACACAGTGATGACAGGAGCGAGACGCCGAACAAACTGGTCCATCAAAGCCTCCGACCAAACACCATCCATTCGCTCACCCATTACATTCATACTTATTGTGCATGTTTTTAGAGGTAGGGGAAACCGGAGAACTCGGAGGAAACCTACGCAGCTACGGGGAGAGCATGAAAACTCCACTCAGAAAAGACAACGTTCAGAGCAGGATTCAAACCCAGGACCTTTTTGCTATCCACTCAGCCACCGTGCCGCCCCAAACCACAAAGTTATTTAAATTGGTTTAGCAAGACTGAAAAACCAGTTTGGTATGACTGGATATACCATTTGTACTCTGTTTATGCTGGCCTATAACCATGTATAAAACCGATCCTATTGAGACACGGCCACCAGATGCATTTGAGCACACAGGGAGAAAGTCATGCTTGTATTAGAAATGTAGTCACTCATTTTGACAATTTCCTCCTCCAATCCCGAGGCATTCACAAGCCAAGTGAGATACATAGTCCCTCCTTCGTGTCCTGCGTCTTCCCCCTAATTTTGACTGCTTGTATCCGCAAACTTGTCCTCATGACGAGAGGTGAGAGTGGTGAGAGATTTGCCTTTCTACTCCGTCATTACGATCATAACAAGCCTCTGTTTGTTATAATGCTGATAAATGGCTCACAGCTTGTAAAAAAAAAAGTGAATATTATGAAACTGGATTATTAGACAGACAGTAAGCATCAAATGTAGAAAAGACATTGGCTTGGCATATGTCGCTCTGCATGTATGATTCTTCTTCTATTGGTTCCACACTATTAAAGAAATAAACAACTTGAACAGCCTCTATGCTTCCTTTTTAGTCTTATTCTTAGAAAGATAATTTTTTTATTTCTTATTTCTTTCTTGTTCATTGTTATTTTGTTGTTGTTGTTGTAATGACCTAAATAAATACTAATACTACAACTCTTTGCGCCCCCTTATCTTGGGTCATACTGGTGGGAAACTTCCTCCTCTGCTCCTTTGTGACTGTGACCTGGTGTTTTGTTTTTGTTTTTTTCAGAATGGACTCAACGCTCTGCACCTGGCGGCCAAAGAAGGTCACATGGATCTGGTGCAGGAGCTGCTGGAGCGAGGAGCCAGCGTGGACTCGGCCACTAAGGTACTACTCACGTTGGTACAAGAGGATCTGTATAGGCCATAAATGTTTTTAGTGATAGGGGAAACCGGAGACCTGTCAAACTCAGGCTCGTGGGCCAAATCCAGCCCGCAAGACCATTTTTAGTGTCCCCAAAATTATTTTCTATTATTATTATTAACTTGCATCATTGATTGTAACCAAGGGATACATCATCTACTTTCTGAACACATAAGAAAATGAACAAACGCCATATTTTGTCCAGTTTTGGTTAAATATAAACACTCATTTAGTTTTCAGTAAAATCAACCAGAAAAAAAGAGTAAAGTCATGAAAAAATACCTTCATAATCTAAAAAAACTATTATAAGAAAAGGAAATCCCTTCTATTCTTTCGGCCCCGACCAGTTCCTATTTTCTTTATTCGGCCTCTGACCAAAATGAGTTTGACACCTCAGACCTTTCACTGTAAACCCTAATGTCATTCTTACTTTAGATATCACAGTTATTTTAAATCGATTTTTTCTCTGTAAGCAAATATTACTTGTTTATTGTTGTTTTATTTAAAATTTGGCTTTGAATTGAGCAGAACTTGCCAAATATGAGTTGAAATCACTCATCAAACTTTATTGAAATCTACACATTTCAACTTATACTTAAAGTTAAAGGAGCAGTATGTAAAAATCTGGCCAAAGGTGGTACTGCAGCCTCTCCCACTCTCTCTGGATCAGGTTGCCAGATATGCAGATGAATCCAGCTGGGACCATAATATCTGAACAGTCAAGAGTTTTGTCAACACCTTTTTCACAAAGATAGAAATCCTGGTTTTATTCCATCCATCCATCCATTTTCTTCCCCTTAATCAATTTCTGGGTTGGGGGGTGGCAGTCAGAGCTGCACCCAGCGCACAGAGCATCAGCCCTTCACTGATCCTCCTGCAGGTGGTGAGTCCACAGGAGCTGAGATCTTTCAGCGGGGGCTTCGGGCAAATTGGGGTTAAGTGTCTTGCCCAAGGACACAACAACAGCAGACATCAGTGGGAGTCGGTGGAGAAGGTGTCGAGGTGGGAAACAAACCCACGACTTTCAGGCCTAAAGGCCAATGCTCTACCAACTGAGCTACTGTCACCCCAAAGTTTGGTGTAAAGTTTAGTTGAAGCAGTCAACTGCTACTGTTATGATAGCAGTCCCTGAGTTGACTGCTGCATACGTCATTGTACTGACGGAGGCCAATGACGCGTCCTGTGACTGGTCTGTCGGGTTGATAATAGAAATAATAAATTGAATTTAATGCATGTATCGTACTGTAATCAATATGATTAACAATAGTGTGTTCAAAATAAATATTTAATTAAATCGACATTCGTGTCTTAATTTGTTTGTAACTTCCAAAGCAATTCATGGAGTTTATGTCCGCCATCTTGGTTTGCTTCGGCTGCCGTGAGACGCACATGCACAGGTTTGCATTACATCATTAACAGCTGAGGCGGCACAACTCTGCAACTCGGCAGAACACCGGGACCTACTGTCTAACCGCTAACCACTGTGCCACTGTACCAGGATTAAGTTTGAGTAGTTTAAATTTCACATTATGGAGTATATGTAGTGTATGTTACTTATCCACAGCGATCATACAAGCTGGGACCAGAGAGCGATGAAACTTGTGACATATTAAAACTTGTGCACTTGTCTTTTCCTCTAATCCAAGTAGATCATGGGTCGTGTGGAGAGTCCTGGAGCTGAGCCCGAGGGAGAGATACCTGGAGTAGTTGTGCGTAAGCCGCTGGTATCTCTCCCTCGGGCTCAGCTCCAGGACTCTCCACACGATCCATGATCTACTTGGATTAGAGGAAAAGACAAGTGCACAAGTTTTAATATGTCACAAGTTTGTATTCCAATGTGGTTTTAACTGCAAATGGCAATTAAATTCTTGTATCTTGTATCATGGAATAGTAGTAGTAGTATTAGTTTATTTGAGGAGTTTTCAGTGTACATATCATTTCAAAGAACAAAGCTCAAAATGAGAAGGCAGAAGGTAAAAGTGCCTTCTCCATTATCAATTCTACATTCAAGCGACTTGCTAACAGATTCAGATTTTCACGACATTTCCGATTTTTACCATAATCAAAAACAGAAATAGTTATCAATCTATGTTCCATATTTCACCGCAATAATAAATGTTTTTTTTTTGTATTTTGTACATATATATATTTTTGATAATACTAAGACGTGTGGTGCAAAAAAAAAAAAAAAAGATAATAATTGTGTTGATTTGTGTGTGTTTGAATGCAGAAAGGGAACACAGCCCTCCACATAGCTTCTCTGGCCGGTCAGGCTGAAGTGGTGAAGACCCTGGTCAAACGAGGCGCCGATATCAACTCACAATCACAGGTGCAAATACTCCCAGAGCCGTCATTTTGACTGCTCTCATTCAAACCAATGGGATTTTGCTCCAATTACTCCAAAATGTTTCGTTATTTGACAGTATTTAAAGGAAGTCATTTATATATTTTTTTCATGATCTGCATCCATAACTAACAATATATGTGGGTGTGTGTGTGTGTGTGTGTGTTGTTGCAGAATGGCTTCACGCCGCTGTACATGGCCGCTCAGGAGAACCATCTGGACGTGGTGCGGTACCTGCTGGAGAACGGAGGCAACCAGAGCACTTCCACAGAGGTACTGCAGGGGGCGCTGTGGCTCCGCACACACAACACACTGCCACTATGGAAGGAGCCAGGTCCTCAGAGCTTCAGAGAATATGCTCACATTGTATACTATATGTGCCCACGCAGAAACTTTTTTCTTGAAGCTGTTGAAGTTTGTAAAGGTTAAACTTAGCATGACTTTACCGCCCACTGTCAGGTTGAGTTCCAGAAGTTTCTGCGAATTATAATGAGTTTGTAGAAGAGAGAAGACTACAATATTATGAGATTTTTCCTGATTTCTCTACACAAAAACATTAGAAACTACTCATACTAATCCATTCAAATCAACGTATTTTTGTTCACAACAGCAGTCGTCTCAAAGGCCACTGCAGAATTGTTGATTTGTTAGCACCTGATTAGAAGATCAAGCAATTAGAACAAATGAGAAATACAACAATAAAAGCTATAGTCATCGGTGCTTATATAACAAGTTTAATAATGTTTATAATCTGCTGTTGGTTTAAATTCAATTCAAGACATATGTTACATCTGCAGTTCCATGTGTTTGAATCACAGACAAAAACTCCAAGACACTCTGACAGTTAAAGTAAAAAAGGCCTTTTATAGTTTGACCCAAACTAGTGGCCTCGCTTCCTCAGGGCAGGTGTGGCTACAATAGTAGTTAATCACCGCTGTGTGCGGAGTGAACGGATGATACCAAAGGAAGAATCTTTAACTGTCCAAAAAAGCGCTACAAAAAAACTATTTATTATTATTTGTATTCCTTGCCCTTCTCGGAGTCCAAATCCAAATTGATCTAAAACTACTTGAAAATTGCAGCCCTATCTGTGAGTGCTCCTAGTTCATGAAAACATCATAACAACAAAGTGCCTCTATGGCAGCAGGTCATGGCAGAAATGAGAATTCAGGCAAAAATGAGCAAAGAAATCAAGGCGTTTTGAATTCTGGAGAATAAAGGATTCTTTCTTTGTGGCTTCAAGTTGAGATTGAGAATAGATGCATCCATAACTCCCTGGTACAAAAAGAGCCACCAGCAATGTCAAATGTATTCTTCCGTTTTATTGTTTATACCATTTCTGCTGTAATATTTTTTCTATTGTAGTGATTAATTGATTAATTAGCCAGATACACTGCCTTTAGTGCTATAGCAAGACCATGCTAATTTTCAGGACATAAATGCACACATTTAAAATTTACAAATATAAAATGAATCAAATGTACAATTCCTGAAACGTTTTTCCGTATTTCAGCCACAGTTTAAAACATACAAACTTAACTCAAAAGCTTGCGTCTGTTGCGTTTTCCCAGGACGGCTTCACTCCCCTGGCCATCGCCTTGCAGCAGGGCCATAACCAGGTGGTGTCTGTTTTACTGGAGAACGACACAAAGGGGAAAGTGCGCCTCCCCGCTCTGCACATCGCCGCACGCAAGGACGACACCAAATCCGCCGCGCTGCTTCTCCAGAACGACCACAACGCAGACGTCCAGTCCAAGGTACGAGAAAAACTGTCCATCCAGGGCTGAGGCTCCTGATGCTCCAGTGTCCACGAACTAACTCTATCTGCTAAAGTTTATGAAGTATGAAAATGTATCTCAGAAATTGTCCATGGGTGTATAGATGACCAACAAGTTTACAGCAATGTGAATCCTGTCTGGATGTTATTGGGATGACACACATTCCAAGCGTTTGTGTCCGGGAAGGAAGCAAAAACAAAACTGCTTGGAATCTCAGTGTAGCCTTTTGTCTTTTCTTTACGTCTTCTATGTCTATGTAATGTACAGTATCGGTGTGTCTCCTGATAAAGTATCCAGACAGAGGTTCTTCGTCTCACCGCGATGATGTCATATGTCCACTCTGCCCCTTTTGTTTCCCTGGGGGGCGCATCCCAAATGTCTTTCCTCGTCTCTTTTCCTCTCACCGATTCCGCCATTTTTGCTTGAGGAATCGAGGATGGAAAAGGGCAAGAGAGTGACTTGGAACTCGCCCCCTGTGTGTGTATGTACTGTATGTGTGTGTGTGTGTGTGCACCCGTCCTGTATGACTAACCCTGTCTGTTTTCTCCTCCTCCCGCTGCACCGCTGTCTAAGTGTCCACTGCATGGAGTGTGCCACTGTCTGCAGGTTGTATGGGCCGAGCAAAGGCTGCATGCCCAGCTAGGCCACACAGAACTGCATCCAATTTGTGTCCCATACAGAGAAACTCAGTCTATTATGAAAAAGTTTGAATGTTATTACTTGCCAATACTATACAATATAATATTACAGTTATATTTAAGGAGATTAATGGGATGCCACCGCTGTTTGGGTTTTTCTTTAGGGGCAAAATCTACCACTGGAAATGCATCCTTAAATAAAGCTCCTGACAAATTATGAATCAATTTTGGATTGTCTTTCTATGTATGAAGCACAAACGTGGTTCTGTCTGGTCTGGCTAGCATGCTTGTGGGGTTATTCAAATTAAGGGAGAGGTTTACATATTCTAGTATGTGGGATGGAAGTGCGTACGGTTAAGTCTAAGTTAAGTTCTAACTGTTGTAACGTGCATTTGAGAGCTGTTTTCAAATGCACTGGGTTTTAGGATTACTTTGCACAGACTGGCAACAAGAAAGCAGTCCTATAGAATAAATACATTGAATCACAAATTGTTGACCAAGTCCTTAGACAGTGGCACGAGTATCAACAGTTCAAAGAAAGAATTGCACTCTCAGATTGCAGACGTCAATTCATTTATTTTCAATGTTTTGGCCACAATGCCTTCATCATATAATCTTCTTATAGATCAGTTTCCTGTCTATGTGTGGAAACATGTATTTTAAATGAAACTCTCAGTCTGAACGCAGGCACAGGATCTATAGCTAATAAGATAAAGAAGAAAAACATTTAAAAACCTAATATGACGGATTAATGCAATGTACAGCAGCAATACATGAAAATATGTAAGTAAGTATCAAAACTCAATACTAAAACTAGTCTCAAAACTATATAAAACCAATCCAAAATCAGCAATTAGAAATATTCACTGTGGTATAAAAATCAATATTGAGTATTTCTTGCAGCATTGAAAGCGACTTTGAATGTTTTTATCCGGACAACATAAAATAACACATTTGCGGCCATGTGTATTCTCTCTATGACACAACTATAAGCCTGAAATATAGATGTAACTTGGCCTGCCACTGCATTTGATGATATTAATCGATTACAGACAGGGAAGCATTTGATACTAACATAAACATAACCATTAATATCGAATGGTTCCGTGAGATACATATAGGGTTTGTGAGTGAGTGTGAGAGCTGAGCCACACGACTTGGGCCAGTGGCTGTGGACAGTGTCTGAGTGGTGCAGCTAAACTGACCTGCTTTCTCCTCCCCATCCTCCCGCTCCAGATGATGGTCAATAGGACGACTGAGGTCCTCACTAACCCCCTGATGTCCCCCTCCCCCCCCCCCCCCCCCCCCCTCTTCACAGCTCTGCATGTCCAGGAGCTCTCCTTCTCTCTCTCTCCCTCACCACTCTCACTGTTGCTTTGACCACAGGAAGCCGCTACTGCTATGTCCGCCTCACTCTCCCCTTCACGATGCTTTGGTTTTTACACACTTTTCTGTGACTGGTTCAGAATTTCTTTGTCATCTGTGACCCGTGGTACATTTACAAACTTCATGCTTCTGATGAATGGATTCGATGCTACTTTTTAAAAAGTGTGTTTTTCTTTATGAGTTCAGATTTTGTGATACTGTCTTATATCTGTCTGCAATGTATTATATGTGTTTTGTTGCATGGTTTGCTATTAATGAATATCTATGGCTTTCTATGACAGTGTATATTCTAACTATAGCATGGTAGTAAGGATACTGGGCTATAGGCTTACATGTATTTGACAGCTATGTAAAGCATGTTTTTATTCAGCCATAATATTAAAGTGTGTGTGACAGGTTACTCAATTCTCAATACAAATATAATTGATGTGTCAGAAAAAAAAATAGTATTATGGGTTCCTAATGCCAATATTCTACTCCTAAATAATCCATCTTGTTTTTTTCCCAACAGACAGAGACTAACAGTGAAACAACCCATGCTATTGTTAGCGTACTTGTAATAAATAGCCTTGTGAGTCACTATTTTATACTTTTGGCTCAGAGCTGATTGGCTGGGCCGGGGTAGTCCACTCTTTTTCATCTTTCCGTCTGAAAGAGCGGATCTAAAGAAGTGACAGAGGTCAAAATTACATGCATGTGAAAACTAGTGATAGAACCAAACTGTTTTGATTGCGAGGAACTAGGAAGATTTTACTCTATACATATTTTTTGTGGCTTGAAAAAGAGGGCCCCCAGCTTTAATTGGCAGATGTGAAAAAGACTGAAATAGAAACCAACAAAATCAATGCAGATAACATTTCTAACATTTTAAACATACATTTTAACTAGATAAAATATGTTTTTTTAAATATTTTTATATTATTCTACCAATGTACAAACAGGAAGTAACATTCAAAACATACACCAAACCTTTTAAAACTTAAGTATCAAAATCTTGAATACCACTATCTTTTCTAGCCCAATATTTATTCAAACCTGTAATATACCCTTTAACTGTGCTGTATCATGCTATTTACATGCTAACCATGCTAATGCAGTGGTTTAAAGTTTAGTGCTATCAAAACTACTTTTCTTTCCAGATACATCTTTTCAAATTACTGTGACAACAATAACATATCGTCTTTATAACCTATTCTTTTAATCAGCAGTAAAATTGAGCTATTTCAAAATGTGTCTTGACTTGAATGCAGCCCTGTATATCCGTTAGCATGCTAGGCTAATGTGAGCTAACGCATGCTACGTCTCCGCTAACGTTACTTTGCCACAATTCTGAGCTTTGCGTGACTGTTTTGAGCCCATCACGTTAGCCACTGTTATCTTCACGCTGTTGTAAACACCTCTCTCACATTAAATCGGACCATCTCTCACAGAACGGCAAGGTAAGGCCAGACTTTAGCTACAATAATCCACAAATATCTGCTTTTTTTCCTTTCTAACTTCTCCATCAATATTCATTCCTAACTCTTCTTCTCGCGTGAACTTCTCTTTTGACGTACAGTTGACATAGTGCTCTTCATAGATGTCACAACACTATAATGTGATAAAAATATTGTTTTGTGGTCATGGGTTAGCCGCTATTGTCCATCTGTCATTTCTGTGTGTACTGTACGTCTTTCTACTATTATTTTTGTTTGGATTTTATGTTGTATACTTCTGTTTTCAGTTTTGTAACATAGCCAACTTTCTTGACTCTGTTCCTCTTTTGTGATTGGTCACCGCATGAAAAAGGTTGTGGTTGGATTGGAAGATGTGTACAACCAACAATACATTATTATTATTATTATTATGGTTTTCTTTCTTTCAGTTTTGGTGTACCTGTGATGCTTGATGGCTGCATGCTAGGGACTGCTTTGTAATTCAATATAAAGGCATGTAGAAATGTAGATTAATTGTGTGTTGTTTTGTCCTTTTGTGTTACTCCTAGAGTGGATTTACCCCGCTGCACATCGCTGCGCACTACGGAAATGTGAATGTAGCCACACTTTTGCTGAACAGAGGAGCTGCAGTGGACTTCACAGCACGGGTGAGATTTAGACCATTGGGTTTAGATTTGTTGTTATTGATCTGTAAACACACACACGTACGCACACACACACACGCGCACTAAATGTAAGTCTCTGTTCATTTTGTTTTATCATTTAGTTTTTATGGTCTTCAGATTTAGTCGCATATCGGTAACTTTTATCAGTAAAATCATCATCATTTTTAAAGTTAGATTAACTTTGCAATTATATTTTATTTTCTGGTTGTGTTACGTCCATGTGATAAATGTTCCTTAAAGTCCCATAGTATTCCATTATCTCCATGAGAAGAATATATGACCAGACTCAGTTAATAAGAAATAATAACTATAGCTGTTTTTGAACCCTCAAAGACGCTTCACAGCTTCACATGGCAGTGATAGGTCATGGCAAGTTTATTTGTATAGCACAGTTCTTACACAAGGCAACTCAAAGTGCTTAACAAAACAAGATAGAAACAACTGTGCAAGGCAATAAAATAATCAGATACAGTCCGTCAGTTGTATGCACAGTTAAATTGTTTTCATTCAACCTGGATTTGAATATCGTCAGAGTCGTAGCCTGTCTCACATTTTCAGGAAGACTGTTCCACATGAGCTGACTCAATAACACACACATAGCGTTGTATGATAAACTAGTATGGGGAGGTTGTGGGAAGAAACTGAAAGTAAGTCTCGATTGAGTTCAACTGGATCAAAGCAAAACCGTTCAAAACCAGACCATTATTAAGCCTTCTCTCCTAAATGATGAGTTTTATGACCTTGGAAACTTTACTTTGCAGAGAGAACAGGAGGCAACCCAGCTCAAATAAAAGACCTGCATGAATTCAACCCGCGTTCATGCTGGAGTTCAGAGAATTAAGTCCAAAATGATTTTGTATAATAAAAAAGGCCCACTCGATTTTAGTTCAAGTGTCAGTCTCCAGCATATTTGGAAAAATGGTTTGACGCGGTTTCATTCCAGCTCTGATCTTGCACAAGGTTCAGCATTTACATAATAACATGGCAGAATAGATTCCGGTTTAATGGCTGATTTTGTGGCAAGGATTTTAGGTCGTTCTTAACCAATTCTGTTGAAGCGACGGCCAAACTATGAAGGTGTATTAGCAAGTGTAATTCATGACAAGTTTGATTTCATCTTTTATCTTCGACAGCGTTTAGATGTGCTATATTTAACCAGCCGCATGGATAAAAATATCTGCTCTGTCACCTCCTTTGCCGCATAATCGTGCCGAACAAGAAAAACATATTTAGCTAGGAACAGTAGGAGTTAGTAGTTATTGTGGTAACCCATTTGATTTAATGGGGGAGGGGGAACTCTGTCCAGTCCCTACAGTCTATTGATAATGACTTATTAATAATTCATGTGCAAACTAAGGCCCGAGAGCCAATTGCAGCCCTTTTTGTCATTTTATGTGGCCCTCTGCTAACCCAAAGTAGTCATTCACAGTGTCATCCAGCCAACTTCAGTTCAGTCCACATCGCATGTTATACCTCATTATAAAGGACAGGACCTCTGGATTACAGTCGTTTACTTTGTTTGACATTAATAACTTTTGTTTTTGATTGTATGACACTTATGTATCTGGTGGGTAAACATTTGGCAATTAGATATACCATGTGTATATTGAATACCATGTGGCCTTCAATATACACATGGTATATCTAATTTTAAAGCTGAATCCAGTCAGTGTTTTCAGCCCCTGGGTAATTTTGCGCAACTAAAATGGCCATGTTACTGTAATGTTTGGACACCCCTGTAAGATTAAGATTAAAAGAAGTCAAAGATTCAGGCGGAATAATGTGAACCTTACAAAAACTGACAGTAGAAGTTGTAGTAGGACTAAATAGGCCTCATACATTCTATTATTATGTATAATTATTATAATGAATATAGGTCATGTTATACCAGAGACATAATATAATAATAGACATAGTCCTAATAGTGTGTCCTTTTTGTGTTTTTTAATGTATTCATCTGCGTTGTAAATATTATTCTGTATTTGCGCTTTTGCATTAGTGGTTCGAAGCTAATCGGCATTTCGTTGAATTGTTCCGGTGATGATAAAGTTGATTCAAATCTAATCTAATCTTATCAAGTTGAAATAAATAATACTAAATTACTTTTCTAATATTTATTGAATATTTGTATTGCTATTGGAAGTAACAGAAAGTCACAAGCCAACTTGCTTTTTCTCAAAGTGCAATCAAGTTGAAAGTGTAAAAAGTATGCACACAAAATCGTCATTGTAATATCTTGGTAAACTGTGCTTGTATTTCAGAAGTGAATGATTGGAGATAAATCAGTAATATTATTATTTGTTGTTGGTCTGTTGCAGAACGGCATCACTCCTCTTCATGTGGCGTCTAAACGAGGGAACACTAACATGGTGCGCCTCCTGCTGGACCGCGGCTCTCAGATCGATGCTAAAACCAGGGTGTGTATGAAATAAACCTCGCTGGTGTCGTATGAAGGGTGTATTGTAACGAGCATCTTTGCTGCAGGACGGTCTGACGCCTCTTCACTGCGCGGCTCGGAGCGGACACGACGCCTCCGTGGAGCTGCTGCTGGAGAGAGGAGCTCCACTGCTCGCCAGGACCAAGGTCTGTGCTGCAGGACTGAGAGAGGGGGGGCAATATATGTGTGTGGATTATTTTATTTATTTTATTTATTTTATTTATTTTATTTTATTTATTTCTATTTTATTTATTTCAATTGTATTCTATTATATTTTATTCTGTTTTCTTTTTAATTTTAATTTAAATTTTTTCTATTGTATTTTATTAATTGTATATGTATTGACCATCCATACATTTCATGGAAATTCCTGGGTAGCTATGACTTGGCCAATCACTGTTATTTAGAACAATTCATGGCCTGGATAGAACCAGGGCCAAACGGGTACTAAAAAAGTACCTGGTACCAGTTAAACAGGACAGTGGAGAACGACCAATCATGTAGAGTAAGACCAAGTGGGACTGGGACAGGGCTTGTTAGTACAGATGTTGGATAGTGGCTGTTTTTATCAAGAAAAAATACAGATCTCCCTCGTATACATTCACATCCATATCCATATAAGTGTCCAAAATATTACTTCTCTCAGTCGTCCCCAGGGCAGCTGTGGCTACAGTAGTAATGCCTGAACGTGTTTATTCCCTGTGTGTCTGTAGAATGGCCTGTCCCCGCTGCACATGGCGGCTCAGGGCGACCACGTGGAGTGCGTCAAACATCTGCTGCAGCACAAGGCGCCGGTTGATGATGTCACGCTGGACTATCTGACCGCTCTGCATGTGGCCGCGCACTGTGGCCACTACCGGGTCACCAAACTACTGCTGGACAAGAGAGCCAATCCCAATGCACGCGCTCTGGTGGGACACACACACACAGCACTCATGTTTAGCTTGTTTTATGTGTGTGTGTGTCTGTGTGTCTTTGTCTGTCTGTCTGTCTTTGTCTGTCTGTCTATGTGTCTTTGTCTGTGTGTCTGTCTGTGTGTCTTTGTGTGTCTTTGTGTGTCTTTGTCTATCTTCCTGTTTGTGTGTTTCTGCCTGTCTGCCTGTGTAAAGATACGTTATGTACGTGAGTGGGGCACACTGGAGACTTTTGCACATATTCTTCAATTTGGTTTTGCTGCAAATGGCAAATAAACTTAATCTCATCTGAATCTGTGTCTGTGTCTGTGTCTGTCTCCAGAATGGGTTCACTCCACTGCACATCGCCTGCAAGAAGAACAGAGTGAAGGTGATGGAGCTGCTGGTCAAATATGGAGCGTCCATTCAAGCCATTACAGAGGTAAAATTCAACTTCTTTTTAAGGTGGACTCACTGAAAAACAGAGACAAGTCCAGATTAGAAGTGCACAGTAAGCTTTAGATCTAATTCTACTTTAAATAAATACAAATGAATCTCAATTGCCACAAATGCAATTTGGCTTTATTGACGCAGGCTGATATGAAAGAAACGACCTTTCCCTGAAGTTTGTAAATATATAAGCTCTTGATGAAGACAGACTGTGGAAATAAAAATCCAAGTTCAATCATTTTTAGAGGCTTGTTCTGTTTTGATTTTGAAACTCTGAGCTTTCTGCTGATACGAGAAATCAGATACTGAAAATAGCCTTTATTTCCATAACACAAAAACAAATCTACGACAAAATAATCCCTAAATGTTTAATAAATGCCTTTCTAAGTATGCGGTGAAAGTGCAGGCCAAGCATCTTTTTATGTCATTGTTATTGGCCACCTGTTATTGTTGTATTGTGTTTGCCAAGGGTCATGTGTTGTGTGTCCTCAGTCTGGTCTCACCCCGATCCATGTGGCAGCCTTCATGGGCCATCTCAACATCGTCCTGCTGTTGCTGCAGAATGGAGCCTCCCCGGATGTTAGCAACATTGTGAGTGCAGAGAAATCAAAAGACATTCATGGCAATACTCGATATGATTATAAATGATTGTGTGTATCTGCCTGTGTGTGTGTGTGTTGTTTGTCTGTTCGTCTGTCTGTCTGTCGCTACCTGTCTGTGCGCGTGTGTGTCTCTGTCTGCTGGTGTGTCTGTGTGTGTGTGTGTGTCTGTCTGTCGCTACCTGTCTGTGTGCATGTGTGTCTCTGTCTGCTGGTGTGTCTGTGTGTGTGTTTGTCTGTCTGTCTCTTTGTGTGTGTTTTTGCATCTGTCTGTCTGTGTGTGTGTGTGTGTGTGTGTGTGTGTGTGTGTGTGTGTCTGTGTCTCTGTCTCTGTGTCTGTCTGTGTGTTTGTGTGTTTGCCTCTGTCTGTGTCTCTGTCTGTGTGTGTCTCTGTCTGTCCATCTGTGTGTGTGCGTGTCTGTGTCTGTCTGCCTGTGTGTGCGTGCGTGCGTTTGTGTGTGTGTGCGCAGCGTGGAGAGACAGCTCTGCACATGGCAGCAAGAGCAGGTCAAGTCGAGGTGGTCCGATGTCTGCTGAGGAACGGAGCAATGGTGGACGCTCGAGCGCGGGTCAGTCTCCAACTCAACCTTCACATCTTTCTGAATGTTGAGTCCAGATGTTGTTCATTCTGCTCTGTGCACAGGAGTACCAGACCCCCTTACATATCGCATCACGTCTGGGTAAAACAGAGATAGTTCAGCTCCTGCTTCAGCACATGGCTCACCCTGACGCCGCCACCACCAACGGCTACACACCTCTGCACATCTCAGCGCGCGAGGGGCAGGTGGAGACCGCCTCCGTGCTGCTGGAGGCCGGGGCGTCCCACTCACTGGCCACGAAGGTACAGCCACATCTCTGTCAATCACATCACATTTTTTATTCCACGTTTTAAATATTTAGGAACAGATTTAAAAACACAAAAGCATCTACAGCCCGTCGGTTTCGTGGGAGTGGATCCGTCCCTCAATGTGGTCCCCCCCGAGGTTTCTCATTTTCTCCCACTGGGTTTTCAGAGTTGATTCTTGCCGATGCAGGAGGGTCTAAGGACAGTGGTAATAATCCAGGACATTTAACAACATTTATGGACATTGATCATCCGCCCCTTATGCACCAATGGCTCTATGTGTTTGTATCATTTCATTTCTTGCGTTTTGAACTTTTTGATTCTCTGATCTGTGTTGGCGAATCAACGGTTTTGTAAAGTCCTCCGAGATAACTACTGTTGTGATTTAGGGCTATACAAAAATACATCGAATTGAATTGAACAAGCACAGGTCCAGGGCAGGGACATCCTGTTCCACATGCTAGGACTGTTTACTGTTTATTGAGTCCAACCTGCATAAAGTCGTTCAGCAAAACAACAAGAGGAGAGCAGGGAACAGCATGATGTCATTTCCAAAGCAGCGGTGTTGACAGTGAAGGAGGGAAGGCGATGTTACTCTGATTATGCAAATGTATTTTATGATTGGATTGAAAACTATATAGCGGCATAATGGAGCAAGACACTAATAGCTAAACATTAGAATTTACTTATAGACACTATGAGTCTATAAATAGACACACAACACACTCCAATAGCTTCTGGTTAAGTGTTTCTTACAGGGAAATCTGGAATTGGAATTACTGTATATATTCTGGACTATAAGGCGCTCCATCTACATTTTCAAATAAAGTACATTTAGTCCACATTTAGGCAGAACTTCAATATAAGCTGCAGGTTTTCATGTTGTAATGTCGCAGATAGACGACTGTTTTGACTGGTCACAACATGGTTTAATGACGAGGTGTCTTATAGCCTCTAAAACTTGATGAATTCAAAATACTAAGTCCATAAACAGCCCAACTCTACCACAATGAAACACACATATTAGCCGCATTGTTAGATAAGTATAAGGAGAAAAGGTAGTGGTTTATAGTCCGCAAATCACAGTATACAATTTTAAAGCACACATCAAGTCAAGAATTGTTGTTTTCCGCCGTCCGTACAGGAACAGTGAGAGGTTTGCGTATGTGCTTGACCCAGTTGGGTGAATGAGAGATTGGGCTGTACAGCTGCTACTGGGTCTGAATTGTGCATGAGGCTTAAACACCAGTGTTTTTGGTGATTTATTCTCATTGGGTGTGCCGGGTTCACTGCAGGACACCATTACCAGCTCTGCCGCTGTGGGCTGTGTGTGCAGGGGGAACATGTTTACTCTCCCGACTGCCTCATAACAATAATCAGTGACAAGAGAGTGCTGGAGATTAACCCTGTCATTTAGTAATACATGAGTACATTAGTAAAACATTAACTGTGTCGAAAAATGACACTACACACACACATGCACACATGCCCCTGGGCCTTTATAAGTTTTATCAGAGCTTTTGCAGAGTTTTTTTTTCAGAAAGAATGAAAACCAAGCGCTCCTGTGGACTCACCACCTGCAGGAGGATCAGTGAGGGGCTGGTGCTATGTGCACTGGGTGCAGCTCTGACTGCCACCCCCCCGACCCAGAAATGGATTAAGGGGAAGAAAATGGATGGATGGATGGATGAAAACCAAGCAAACATCATATAGTACTGGACAATCTGCGTCACACCGATAGAGCCGACCCAGATGTTAGCAAGTCACAACAAAAGAGACAAGCCAGATTTGGGACCCACTGTTTGGAGTAGAATTTAAAAGAATACGTGTGAATACATTATATGTGAATATTCAAAAACAGAAATCTTGCTCTTACAAAGATTTCTCTGGGACTAACTCCATGACCAAAGATTGTAGCATTTACTTCGATATTCAATCCAGATCAAACTTTCAATTCACAAGGTGCACTTTTCTTTATTATTGGAAGTTTTTTAGAGATTTTTCTGTTTTTAGTCGACTACTCGATCCACCAAGAGCAATCCTTCTATCTTTTTGGAGATTTCAATAGATTTTAAACTCAGTTTCTGTTTTTGTTTTTGTTCATTTCTTTCACGCTACTTTGTTTTTCCAAGAAAAAAACAAGACATACTGTAAAAGTCAAGTATGTTATTGCTATGGAGTAGTTTCTCTCTGCAACAAGGGTTCAAAGTGCTTCAGAGAAAAACGCTTTGAACCACATTTCAACATTGGCTTTTCAGCAAAATGAACATAATGAACTGTCAGGCTCCACTGGTGTTACTATGGAAACCACAGCAGAACTCTATTCACACGTATCTGTCTTATAGGAATTGTATTTATATTTATACTCGTATGTGTTTCTCATGCCGCTTGTGTCGTGCCACCAGCTCCTCCCCCTAAACAAATGTATTATAATCCAGGCTCAAAGTCAGGGTCCATCAGATGAGTGCGGGTCACTCCCAGTTTAGGATGAGTGACATGGTTAAAGAGCGCCCTCTACTGGTCAAGTTTAGGCTAAGCGTATGATAACGGAATCAGAATTGGTTTTATTGTAAAGTTACGGTAGTGACAGGACAGTGATGAGTTATGAACCTGCAATGGTGTTGTTAAAGAAATCTGACTTGTTTAGAACTTTGACTTGTTTAGAAATTTGAATTAACAAGAAATATTTATAAGAATATGTATATACTAATCCTCCACTCTTGATTCATATACAGTAGGCAAGGCAAGGCAAGGCAAGTTTATTTATATAGCACAATTCATACACAAGGCAATTCAAAGTGCTGAACAAAACAAGAAAGCATTAAAATCATAAATAATCACAGTACATTAAAAAGAAAGATAAAAATATAAAATCCCTCAGTTGTATGCACAGCTAAACAGAACTGTTTTTAACCTGGTTTTAAACATTGTCGGCGAGGAGGCCTGTCTCACATCTTCTGGAAGATTGTTCCAGATTTTAGCAGCATGAATCTGAAAAGCAGCCTCCCCATGTTTAGTTCTGACTCTGGGCACTAACAGGAGTCCAGTCCCTGTGCTCCTCAGAGTCCGGCCTGGTTCATATGGAACTAACATGTCACTAATATATTTTGGTGCGAGGCCATGGAGAGACTTGTACACAAGCAGAGCTGTTTTAAAGTCTATTCTCTGAGCCACAGGAAGCCAGTGCAGAGACCTGAGAACTGGACTAATGTGGTCGTACTTCCTGGTTCTTGTCAGGACTCGAGCTGCTGCATTTTGAATGTACTGCAGCTGTTTTACAGCCTGTTTGGACAGACCTGTGAGCAGGCCATTGCAGTAGTCTAACCTACTGGAGACAAATGCATGGATAAGAATCTCCAAGTCTGCTTTATGTTTTTGATCCTGGCAATGTTTTTTAGATGGTAAAAAGCTGCTGATGTTACTGATTTGATGTGGCTATTAAAATTTAAGTCTGAGTCCAGTACATATTATCTGTTCTTCAAACTCTGGAACCACTGTATCAAAACTAATATATCGTCATTTCTGGATTATAAACCGCTACTTTTTCCTAGTTTTTTTTAACCCTGCGGCTCATATACTGTAGTGATGCGGGTAATATGTTTATTCTTTATTGTGGTAGAGTTGTCTGAGCAGAGTTTATGGACTTGACATCAAGTTTTAGTAGCTACAGGACACTTGTTTACTGTCAAAATAGATGAAGGTGAATGAGTCATGGAAGCTGACGGTGAAGCTGCTAAACACCTCGTCATTAAATCATGTCGTGACCAGTTCAAACAGTCTGTCTGCTACGCTAACATGAAAACCTGCAGCTTATATTCAAGTGTGGCCTATATATGGATAAAATGTGTTTTATTTAAAAAATGTAGGTGGTGCGGCTTACAGACAGGTCCGTTTTATAGTCCAGAAAGTACGGTACATATGTGTAATGGTTGTTTTGTTCATTGTTTTCCTCCACAGAAAGGGTTCACTCCTCTTCATGTGGCAGCCAAGTACGGAAGCCTGGATGTGGCCAAACTTTTGCTGCAGCGTCGTGCCTCACCGGACTCAGCTGGAAAGGTACGCAACAAAAACAATACATAAAATTCTCCTTATCGTAATGTATACCGTGATTTGGCAACATTTGGTGGTACATTTTCCCCAGGTCCTTTAATATTACTTTACTAACAATTCATCCATAATTTGTACTGATGGATTTTGGCTCTAACCTGTGTCCTTCTCCGTCTCCTTCAGAATGGTCTCACCCCGCTCCATGTTGCAGCTCACTATGATAACCAAAAGGTGGCGCTCTTGCTGCTGGATAAGAGCGCATCACCCCACACCATGGCCAAGGTGAGTCTTATCGTGAGTCACAACAAGCGGCCACTGCATAAAACATGGAGCCAGAGCAGAACACTAGCGACCAGCAGATATATTTGTATTATGTGTGCCAAAATGCCTGTATGACTAAAGCTTATTACAAGAAAAAAGGAAAGTTAAAGCTGCGGGGTCCAAATTTAAAACCACAACAATTAAACTATGTGATAAACTAGTTTCTCGCTCTCAGAACACTTTGCAAATATTGAGTTATTGTGTAAAATGAATGAGTTTAGGTAAATTAGAAGCCAAACCAGCCTACTTTCTTAGGACCAAAATGACAGTGACCTCAAAAAAATCTATTTACTTATGAGAGCTAGCCTCGGATAATGTCACGTTACTCTCAATTGTCATTCTATATCATTTATTACAGCTTTTGTTTGCATTTACAATAGCTGTGTGCACATGAATCATACATTTTGGATCATTTATAGCATTTTTATGTCATTTCAAAATCCTTTGGGAGGTTGGAGACCCCTGAGCAAAACGTATAAAACCATGATTATGTCTTGTCTGTGGAATCCGCTGTCAGTCTGTGTCCTGTTGATAAAACTGTTGTTGCTTTGTCTAGAACGGCTACACCCCTCTGCACATCGCGGCCAAGAAGAACCAGATGGAGATCGCCACGGTGCTGCTGGACTACGGAGCGGACACCAACATCCTGACCAAGCAGGGGGTGACTCCGCTGCACCTGGCCTCTCAAGAGGGGAACGCAGAGATGGCCGCTCTGCTGCTGAGCAAAGGGGCGCAGGTCAACACCCCCACCAAGGTACAGCTCCGGTGCATATGAGGTTTTAGATGGAGCCCAGGAGGAGAAGGTTTTTGGATGCAGCCATGAGCCATAGAAAACCACACAATAAATGTACCAGTGTATAAAAGACTGCCTCTTCAGTCCTGGTTCTCCAGCCTCAGTCCTGGTTTTACATCCTGCCTGTGTGTGGGAGCGAATCTCTCTTTCACCAGATCCCTGAGGTTTCTTAAATGTTTCCCCACAGTTCATTTTTATTTTTATTTGAGTGGTTTCTTACCGTTGCAGGATGATGAGGGACCTTTATGGACATTTTTAAAGATCCCGCTCCCTATGAACCTATGGCTTCTATGTGTTTGTTATTATTGCATTTCCTCTGAGACGACTGCTCTTGTGGTATAGGGTTATACAGAATTGAATTGAATAAGGAACAAAAATAATTTACCATGAAAAATCTGTTTATGTTTACAGAATATACATTGAAGGTTGTGCTACTCTTATTTTTGTTTTGTAAGAGTAGGTACCGTTTTAACCATAATGCAAATGTTCTACCTGTTTATAAACTTCACTCCTTTGTCAAGCTAAATAGAAAAAGAAGAAAATCAAAAGCTCATGTTTAGACCACTATACATCCTCTCTCTTTGGCTCAAAAGCACTGGTGAAACTGGCACCTTTTTGCAATTCAAGAAAACCAGTCAATTAATGAATAATAATTAGATGATTTTCTGAACACAAAAGTTTGAACCTGCTGCTTGTGTTTCCTGCAGAGTGGCCTCACCTGTCTGCACCTCGCGGCTCAGGAAGACAAAGTATCTGTGGCCGAGATCCTGGCGCGACACGGAGCAACGCTGGACCAACAAACCAAAGTACGCAGTCAATCCCACTTTTGTTTTGTACATTTTCCCATCGTGAGATCAATAAAGTTTTAATCAGATCTTTCATTATTCATCCTAAATGTGATAATATAATGTTGAATGTTTTACAGTTGGGCTACACGCCACTCATTGTAGCTTGTCACTATGGTAACGCCAAGATGGTGAACTTCCTCTTAAAGAATGAGGCCAGTGTGAACGCCAAAACAAAGGTAAGTCCATACAATCTGATTGCTATATTTTTACTATGTTATGTCTATTTTTATCCCTTTTCCTGAACGTTTTTTCTACATTGCTATCTTTATTTATGAATGACTTTATTTCTGTCCTCATTCAGAATGGATACACCCCTCTTCACCAAGCCGCCCAGCAAGGAAACACCCACATCATCAACGTCCTGCTGCAGTACGGAGCCAAGCCCAACGCCATCACGGTGGTACGTCACGGAGCCTCCGACACAAACTTTGTAGTAGATAAACAACATCCAGCGATTGTACAGTTGTGTCAATCCGGGATGATTTGTTTTATACATGTTTCGTCCTCTAGATGTGGTGCTACTGACCTCCCTGCCCCAAGAAAAAAAATTATATGAATCTTAGAAAAGAGTAAATCTGAAGCACTCTTGAAAATAAATAAAAATACTTTAATGGACAGGTCTAGGGAATCTGAATCTGAATCAGCTTCACCATCAGAGAGGATTAAGAACCTCACAACTAACACACAAGACTCCAAGGTGTCATAGATGTTAAAGAGGCAGTATACGCTATTGAGAACCGGGGGATGGAGACTTCTGATCAGGGTTAGAAGAGTTAGAAGAAGTTTTGGTTGTCTATTGTGCATTACTTTAAAAACTGTGTTTTTCAAGATTCAGTTTTTTTTTGCCATATCTATGCAGTAAAACCAGGTTGGAGTAACAGTGCAAGACTTCCGCAGTGTGCACCAGACAGAGCACATAGTACACGCCAGAGCTCTTGCCTTTTGAGATGCAACATATATTTAAAGTGGATTGGATAGGATCAAATTAAAATAGGTTTTTTTGACATTTCCTTCACACAAGCACAGACATTTTTTATTTGTGTTACTATTCGACATCTCAGAAATATGCCGGAAAAAAAGACTGTTTACTTCATTCATTCATTACGTTTTATTTTTCAGAATGGCAACACGGCTTTGGGAATCGCCCGGAGACTGGGCTACATCTCTGTGGTCGACACACTCAGGGTCATCACAGAGGAGATTATCACCACTACTACGGTATGACTCTCTACTAATGCAATATAAGAATTGTTTTTAATGCCATTGTAAGTACTAGGAAGTCACATACTTTTTTATTGTGTCTTCTCTACTCTTTGCCTCTCTTTCTGACTGTTGCACCGAGCCAAAGCATTTTCCAAGTCTGTGACTTCCTGTTACTTACATGGCAATGAAAATGATTCTGATTCTGATACTAGGAATTGACTTTGCCTCATGGTGCAAGCAAGTTATACAAGTAAAAATAGACATAAGGCGTGCATACAAAAAACGTTGCTTTATTTCTGCTACATACAAGTGCACACTAAGATTCAAGAATTTCTTCGCCATCTACAACAAAACCGCATTTGAAAAACTGTGCAAGACTTCTGCATTTTGCACCACAGAGAAGTTGGTACATAGCAGAGCTATTGCCACGTACACACAACATGTAATAGTGTAGAAAATGTAGGCGGGATCTTAAGCTAGTCCCACAGGTGTTAGCTAGTCCCACAGGTTTTAGCTAGTCCCACAGCTGATAGCTAGTCCCAAAGATGTTATTTTTGTTTTTGTTTTATTATTTTATACTTTATGAAGGACTCACATGCAAGCACAGGATCCATAGCTAAGAATAATGAAAGTGTTAGCTAGTCCCACAGCTGATAGCTAGTCCCACAGGTGTTAGCTAGTCCCACACGTGTTAGCTAGTCCCACAGCTGTTAGCTAGTCCCACAGCCGATAGCTAGTTCCACAGGTGTTAGATAGTCCCACAGGTGTTAGCTAGTCCCACAAGTGTTAGCTAGTCCAAACAACAGGCCTAAAAACTGTGTTCCCGCTAAGAAGTACAGATGATGGGTGAGAAACCTTCCTTTGCTTTGACCAATCCCTGTATGACTGAGGGCTTACACAAACCTATAAGTATATTATAATAAACTTACCAATTTGAGTTTTTTAATGATTTATAATGAATATGTGTCCAATACCTTTGCAGACGGTGACAGAAAAGCATAAACTCAATGTACCAGAGACCATGACTGAGGTTTTGGATGTGTCGGATGAAGAGGGTAAGTAATCTGGCTGTTTTGCTTCCTGTATTTGCACCATGTTAAGTTCAGAATGACACAGTATCCTCGCATTAAAATTATTAAAGACGCCAGAGACTTTAAAGTGACCCTCCTGTTCACACACAGAACTAAGGTCCATTGATGATGATGTCTTATCAGACCTGGAGACGCTGGAAGGTACAGGGCATGAGCTCAGAGGCTGGTGTGCAGTTAGCATGCTTTCAGATATGAAGTGGATTAACCCTTTGAGATTACGTCATGTGTGTTTCAAAATGCATAAATAAACGTACAATCCATATATTACCCCATTAAGGCAAAGAAATTATAACAAATAATCCTTCTTGTTGTATAGGCTGTGCATTTTCAGGACATTGTGTTCATTGTGGCTTCAAAATGACAAATAACAGTTCAGCTTCAGTGTTGATTTTTTTATATATTTTTTTGTACTTTTCAAACTTATACATGCTTTTGTGTAGGAGACGACACCATGACTGGAGACGGAGGGGAGTACCTGAGAGCGGAGGACCTCAGGGAGCTGGGGGACGACTCTCTGCCGGGACAGTATCTGGAAGGGATGAACTACCTGCGCTTCAGCCTGGAGGGCGGCCGCACTGACAGGTGACGGCAGACACCTCCCACACAACACAGACTTACACACTGTCTACGTTTGGGGCCACATGTGTCCACTGTCATGTCACTGTCATTTAGCCCGTACCCTCAGGCTGCTAACATGCACAGTAGTTTCATCACTGTGAATATTTTAACCCTCATTGCTAATATTCTTGCTCTAGAGTGCACTACAAATGTATTACAAGTACATTTATTGTACTAGAGTATACAGGTTTATGCTTTTGTATTAAGCTAAAGATAGAGATTGTATTTTATTGTATTTTTTAACTAACTTGTGATGCAACACAGACATTTTCCGTCTCTCAGCTGGCCTGGGAATGCCTCGGGTTAGGGTTAGGACCTACATTACATTCAGCCCTCGACCAAAATGAGTTTCAGCAGTTCTGATCTAAATACACACTTACAACGTGTGTTGGTCTGTTATTTGTGTGTCATTTACTTTACCATTTCATGGTTTTGCAGTTGTGCACTTAACGTGTGTGTGTGTGTGTGTGTGTCACTAATCTAACCTGTGTGTGTTTATGTGCGTTGTGCTACGTGTTCCTCTCATCTTCATGGTTGGTCTTCACTGTCTTCTGTGTCGTCTGTCTAGTCGAGTGCAAAGGTAACTACAGCAGTAAAACTACAGCAGTAAAACTACAGCAGTAAAACTACAGCAGTGAAACTACAGCAGTAAAACTACAGCAGTAAAACTACAGCAGTGAAACTACAGCAGTGAAACTACAGCAGTGAAACTACAGCAGTGAAACTACAGCAGTAAAACTACAGCAGTAAAACTACAGCAGTGAAACTACAGCAGTGAAACTACAGCAGTAAAACTACAGCAGTGAAACTACAGCAGTGAAACTACAGCAGTGAAACTACAGCAGTGAAACTACAGCAGTGAAACTACAGCAGTGAAACTACAGCAGTAAAACTACAGCAGTGAAACTACAGCAGTGAAACTACAGCAGTAAAACTACAGCAGTGAAACTACAGCAGTGAAACTACAGCAGTGAAACTACAGCAGTAAAACTACAGCAGTGAAACTACAGCAGTAAAACTACAGCAGTAAAACTACAGCAGTGAAACTACAGCAGTGAAACTACAGCAGTGAAACTACAGGGCGGCACAGTGGCTGAGTGGATAGCACTCTTGCCTCTCAGCAAGAAGGTCCTGGGTTCGAATCCCGGTCGGACCAGGGCCTTTCTGAGTGGAGTTTGCATGTTCTCCCCGTGTCTGCGTAGGTTTCCTCCGGGTACTCCGGTTTCCCCTACCACTAAAAATGTGTCCAATAGTTCTGGCATGCGCCTCCTGTACTGGTGACCCAGCTCCCATCTCTGTGTAGAGTGAGAGACAAATGCCCAAAAATTATAAATTTTAAACCACTTTGAGACTCAGATTTGCAGTGAAAAGGCGGTATATAAATAAAGATTACTTACAGCAGTGAAACTACAGCAGTAAAACTACAGCAGTAAAACTACAGTAGTGAAACTACAGCAGTGAAACTACAGCAGTTTTATTTTCACCCAACAGAAAGAATTGTTGAAATAAGTTGTAGTCACGCTGCCTTTGTCTTATTAGAGAACATTATTATCTTTTGCATAGTTATAAGAAACAGCCTGAGACACTGTTCAATGCCTTGAGCTGATTGGCTGAGTGAGCGCTTTGTCATCCTTGTCTGTGAGAGGCGCTATATAAATAAACTTTACTTACTTACTTACTTAGGGTGGTCCTCTCTCTTTCACTTTTCTGAAAAAGACCAAAAGTAAAACTAGAACAATCTGTTTTGAAAGCGAGGAACACATGGATTTTAGTACAGTATGTTGTTTTTTTTGTTTTTTTTTGTGGTCTTAACATTACGTACCCTGGCTTCAACTTGGAACTGTTTTGGTTAGAAATGATTTAAATAAAAAAATGAAATTCAGTAAATTCCCTAAACCTCTCGAGACATAGTTGACAGTGCATTACAAGCTTGAAAATCCTTATCTTCCACACTATTGTTTAAATAGTTTTTATTGTATAATTGGACTAACATTAATATATTTTGAAACGCTATTGAGATCTCTTCAATGTTATATGTCCAATGTAATTATACGTAAATTTGCCTTGCCTTCAATCATCGGTCGTTACCGAAATCCCGTCATCTAATCGTGACCACATCATTGTTTCTCATGAGTTAAATGGTTTTTTTTTTCTGTGGTCTCCAGTTCGGACCGGTCCTTCACCCCCACCCACCACAACTACTACTCCCCCAAACACGAAGGGCTGATGGAGGAGTTGCTCAACAACCAGCAGGTACACTCAGTTCACCAGTCTGGTTTAACTATACAAGCGGCTGCACTGCAAAAAATGATACAAATCTGAGGTAGGGACAAAGGGACAAAGCAAAATGATCTTGTTTACTAAATGGTTTTGTCCCCATTGGCAAATCTTTAAAACAGCCAATTGTGTCAAAATTCATTCAAACTCTGCCACACATTATTTTGCACCTTTTTTACTCTTTCCCCGACCCCTGAGTGTGGTACAGTGAGAGTTCTGTGTGTGTGTTCATGTCCCAGAGATCTGTGTCAGTAAAAAAATGTATATATATTTCATGAAAATCCACGATAGCCCATATGAAGTCATAATATGCAAATTAGATGGGTAAATTTAATTCCTACATAAACTTTGGGCCATTCTTATCATTTCTCTAATTTACATTATCACTTTTATAAAAAAATTATGGTTAAATGACAAAATTGAGCTCCTTATTACTATATATTTTTGCCAAATTTGAGCGATTTTAAAACTTCTTTTTCAGCTCTTTTCTACTGTATTAATTCTCATGCTGTGTTTGCGTGTTCAGATCTCCTCCCTGACCAGAGAGAACGACAGAGAGAACTACAGGCTGAGCTGGGGCACAGAGAACTTGGACAACGTGGCCCTGTCCTCCAGCCCCATTCACTCTGGGTGAATTTTTCGGCTTTAAGTTACTTTCATATATGCTTCATTTAGAACCAGGTTTTATTTACTAATGTAACTTTATGGAATTTACTTCTGACTACACACAATATTAGCTTGAATTAGCAAATGAGGTGAAACAATTAATACAATAAACATACAGATTTACATATTTACAGATTTTCAAAAGTATTTCTGTTATTTAAAAACAATGTAAAAAACAGTCTCTGATATAGACTCATTACTTGCAGTGACATTTGCAAAGTCTTTGTTTGTTTTAATGTTGATGATTGGATGGATCACAATCTATTTTGTGGGATTCTACAAGCTGTGAGCCATAATTAACAACGTTATAACTGCTGTGGCACCACCTGCAGGTGAAATGCAGCAGTATAAATATCAGCAATTTTTGCCCTGGAACTGATTTATCACATTTCTTTAATACAGGGTTAATGTTTTCATGTTATATACTGTACAGAACATATATATTTTTATACAACTGTGCGGTTAATGAAGATCATAATAACATGTTTGTTTATGTGGCACATTAGCACTGACAGGATGATGCTGTACTATATTAAGTGCCCTGTTTTCTCTCTGGATGTCTTGTTCTGGTTGTAGTCGCTCTTCTCCGTGTCATCATGGAGACCACAGCAGGTGACCTTCTGCACCCTGGCCCCGCCCCCTGCCCCCCTCCCCCATCTCCCCTGTCCCCCTCATCACCCGCCTCACCCTCACCCTGTGGCCGTGTGCTCTCCTCTGGGGGAGGTGTACATGTGTGTGTGTTATTCATATGTCTCTGCACAAAACACCATTTAAATAAAAGTTAGACATAAGCTAAAACTTTATTATACACTACAAAATACAAAATATACTTTGGACCTGTGACCTTTGGGTAATGACCGAAAGAACAAGATCCCAAATACAAGTGGTCAAAACTAGTATCCCCTCTAGAGTGGTTGGGCGCTCCCTTAGAGATAGGGTGAGGAGATCGGTCACATGGGAGGAGCTCGAGAATAGAGCCGCTGCTTCTCCACGTCGAGAGAAGCCAATTGGAGGAAGTGTGTGTGTGAGGTCTAGGCGTCTAGGAGGTCTAGGTCTGCCTCCTTACACTGCCATAAAAATAGTCTTACTAATTCAGATCTAATTTAGTCGCTAGTGTCTATAGTGTTCTAGTTCTCTGTCATTCAGGTATCGATTATCGCAATCTTTCTACCCCTGTTAATCTACTTTTTTACCTCTGGTCTAATGGGATGTGATGTGGAGAGGGCATCAGGCAGGTTTTTTGATTCGTCTCCATGATTGTGTTATATGAAGAATGGGGATCCCTCTCTCTGCACATATGCCATCTTCACAGTGCTTGCATGTGGTGTGACATAGCATGGCCTCCTCAATGAAACCCACGAGTCATTGTGTGTTAAGATATTATGTTGAGCTGTTGACTGTTCAGACCAGGGATGTCAAATCTGGTCCTCAAAGAGCCGGTGTGGGTGCAGGTTTTCATTCCAACCCACCAGGTTAAACTGGACTCACTTGAGGAAATGGGTGGAGTCTGGTGTGCTCCTGCGTGGTTGGAATGATAACTCACAGCCACACTGGCCTTTCACTGGTAATAAATGCTTGTTTGTTTCGTATCTTAATTTGAGTTTATTCTGACTTATTCTGTCTTAAAACAAGATTCACCAATTTAGTCTTATTATTATGATCTGTTTCTCTGTTTTCTCATTCCAAAAGAGACATTTCTTGTATCTTTTTTAAACAAGATAACTGTGCTTTGTCCCATTGGCAAATCTAGTTTTAAGGCAGTCAGAATGTGCTCAAATTCAGATGTATTTTGCCAAATTTGAGACATTTTTCACTTATTTTTCATCACTTTTTGCACTATTTGAGGACTGAGTTTCAAAACCCTGCTTTATATCATTCCAGTGGTGAACTGTGACTGTGCTCATTCCTCAAAATCATACCGTTATATCATGTCAAACTCTTTTCTCTTTCATTGTATTGTTCTGAACGACTTTTGTCTCTCCCAGTTTCTTGGTGAGCTTCATGGTGGATGCAAGGGGAGGAGCCATGCGCGGCTGTCGGCACAACGGCCTCCGCATCATCGTCCCCCCAAAGAAGTGCAGCGCTCCCACTCGCATCACCTGCCGCCTGGTGAAGAGGCACCGGCTGGCCTCCATGCCCCCCATGGTGGAGGGCGAGGGGCTGGCCAGCAGGATCATCGAGGTGGGGCCCTCCGGAGCACAGTTCCTCGGGTAAGACAGCAGAAGAAATGTACTTTATCTATCTAAATCTATCTATCTATGTATACTGTATATATATATATGGTGAACTGTTAAACTATAATGGATAAAGGTAAGAAGTCTGTAAAATATTATCTCAGTCCCCTTAAGGCAAATATCTAATCAACAAATCCTTGTACAGTATCTCAATATTTAAATGAGTATGTATAGACATTGTTGTGCCAACATAGAAATGAATAAATAAGTGAATACATAGTTTTTTTAGATTGATGATGACTGAGTTCTAGAGAATGAGTTTTCTTAGATTCTGCCGATTATCATTCCATTGGGCAATTTCCCCACATAAATGATCACAAAGTCTATGTCATATATTTATATATATATTATTAAATCAATGATGTTCATACGATTCTAACAAACAATGACATAATCTGTCACAGTTCTTTTGTGGACATCGCCCCCTATGGACCAATGGCTCCTATGTGTTTGTTATTATTGCATTTTACTGATGATTTAGGACTTCACAAAAATACATTGAATTTGAAGTTGTCTATATTAAAGCGTTGCCAAAATAATACTTCAGGACCAGAATCATTGTTATTGTCATAGTAAGTTAGAGGAAGTCACAAACTAGGAATTTGCTTTAGGATATGATGCAAGCAAGTTATTAAAAAGTACCAAATATATACGTATAAAGGGGGTCCCTAGGGTTCACTTGACGGACGTCTTAGAGCGAAGTAATGTGATTGGTTGATTAGATATTTATGCACAAGTGAAGATTCGGGCTTCCTGAGGTGATGCTGTCTCATACAATGCTAATGCTACAATGCTAATAAAATGCTTCTGCTCAGCCCTTACTAAACTGGTTTGTGCTCCCGGCTCGACAGGTCTTCACAGCATGGCCTTTCCTTTAACAGCTGCTGTCTAATCTAATATCACTTTCTTTCTTACGCTTTTCTTATTAACAACTAAAATGCTCCATGAGTCGTTTGATGTGTGTATGAATAGATACGAGCTGCATAAGGATCTATTATATCGTTTTTATATAGAAATCACATATACATCATTGTTTTAGTCGTAACTATCAGATTTGAACTGAGTAAAAACGTCGGCTTTCAGTGTATGTAATGTAAATAGTGAGTAGAAAAGTCTGAACTGCTGATCATTTTGAGGTGAAACTCGGGAAATTAGAATATTGTTCATAAAAGTCCATTTACTGCTGTGATTCCGCTTACAATGTGAAACTATACCATTTGTGAAAATTGGCACCCAGCTTTTAAAAACCTCAAATAAACTCAAATGGACTATAAGCCATAATACCTGAATTTGTCCTACGGGGATCAATAAAGTATCTATCTATCTATAAGCATCACATTATGTCACTTTTATGTAACTAAGTAATATTTATTTATATAGTGCATTTTTCAGACCAATGTCACGCAAAAAGAGTTCCCAATCTCAGTGTACTCATAATTTCCATTCACTCAACACACATTTTACATATATTTTAAATTAAATTACATAAATACATCTTTGAATATCATCCTACAACAATATAGGCACTTCAATCATCTAACTTGTCTGGCTTGATGTCTGAAAACATTTCAAAGAAAGTAATCCAAATTTAACCCGTATATAAGGATTTAAAACAGCCACTGAATCTCACACAAAGTGGTTAGACACGGCAGAACCATCACATGCATTTTGATCCAAAAAGTCTGTAATATAATCCGGATTACATTGCTCCAAAACTAGTAAAAAACCCGCAGTCTGCAAGTCGACGCAGACAGCAACAGTGTCTGCACCGATCCCAGTCCAAAGTTGTTGTGTGCTCTCTCTCCTCTCTGCTGCGCATGGATTCTCTCTCTCTGCCCCCAGTAAACTGCACCTCCCCAATGCGCCCCCTCCCCTAAACGAGGGGGAGAGCCTGGTGAGCCGAATCCTGCAGCTCGGTCCGCCGGGCTCCAAATTCCTGGGGTAGGCCTCTGCATATGAAACTATCCATGGATGCTCCCCCTCCCTCACCTGCCCCCCCCCCCCCCCCTCCCCCTCCCTCACCTGTGCTCCCCCCCACCCCCATCTGTGTCTCTGTGCTGTCCGTCCACTCCCATTTAGTTTTGTTGTCTTCACTGTCGGCTTCCTCAGTCTTTGCTCTGCTTTTTGCCCTCGTGTCTTTGTAATCAGTGTTGTAGGTAATAGGGCTGTGTATGTAGTGTTGTATTTGGTGTCACTAATGTATTTCCATGAGCACTATATGTATTTCCATGTGTGTAAAGCGTGTGTGCTGTGTCTGAAGGGTAAGGATGCTCTCTTAAAATATACACTGCAAAAAGGTGATGAAAAATAAGTCAGAAATTGCTCAAATTTGGCTAAATGTATCTTAATTTGAGCCGATTTTGACTGCTTTAAAACAAGAGCAAAAATGATCTTGCTTTGAAAAGATACAAGAAATTTCTCCCTTGGAATAAGAAAATAAAGCAACAGTTCTTGAAATAAGACTAAATGGCTTTGTCCCATTGGCAAAACTTGTTGTAAGTCAGAATAGACTCAAACTTGTTTGACATATTCTAACAAATTTGCAGTGTTAGACATATTCAAACTTCTGAAAATTAGTATTTTGGTCAATTTCAACTTCACTCATTGAATTTTCACATGGAAATGCATCATACATAGTCGTGAGGGGTGTGTCCATAGCATGATTGTGTTGCATCATCAAGTCACTACAGGTAAGTGAGGTAAGTGAGCTTTAAAGGAAACACAGGATCTTGGTTTTGCATCAGTGAGATTTGTGAAGGAGTTGTAAAGGGTGTGCCTCCATCAATGCACGAAAAGTAAGCGTATTGTCCAAATGAGGGGAAAAGTATTAGCATGATTTAAATTTATTATACAAATATCAAATATTATCAGATGCTACAACAACAAAAATGATTTATTTGGACTAATTGTTACACCCTGGTTCTAGAGGTGGAACACAAAGAAATACAGGCAACTAAAGATTAAGAGAGAGGGAGAGAGAGAGAGAGATACAGATAGAGGGAGAGGAAGGGAGAGAGAGAGAGGGAAAGGAAGAAAGAGGGAGAGGAAAGGAGGGAGAGAGATAGATAGAGAAAGGGAGAGGAAGGGGGAAAGGGGGAGAGAGAGGGAAAGGAAGGGAGAGAGATACAGAGAGGGAGAGGAAGGGAGAGAAATAAATATAGAAAGGGAGGGAGAGAGAAATAGATAAAGACTGATGGAGTCTGTCTTCTTAAAGCCTCCCAGCTGGAAAGTGGCAGCTCCACTTAACATAAACATATATAACATAAATAAGTAAGCCCAATGTAACCTGTGCCTCCGCTGTGTCCCTTTAGTCCTGTGATTGTGGAGATCCCTCACTTTGCGGCGCTCAGAGGGAAAGAGCGAGAGCTGGTGATCCTCCGCAGCGAGACCGGAGAGAGCTGGAAGGAGCATCAGTGTGAGCACACGCAGGAGGAGCTCAACCAGGTCCTCAACGGCATGGACGAAGGTCTGACCCCACCAACAGACACAGCACACACACCTGTTCAAACGACAGAGGGCGGGGGCTAGGACCTGGGGGATGCATGTTGAGTCGATGCTAGATCATCTCTATTGGGAATTGTCAGATTGGAAAAAGAAAACCAACATTATTAATGCAGCAGTTCTTGAAATGAGACTTAATGGCTTTGTCCCATTGGCACAGTCAGATGTTCGCTGAGCTTTTGACCATGCATTGACTGATACTGGTTGCTTCTTGCGGGACAAACAGTTAACAATACAAGTCAACCCATTTTGTGATAACTGTGATTTGAGAAAAGGAAATACTATTATCATTCCGTCCCCTATTATCAAGCCATATCAGATATGAGCCGATATTGAAATATTGCCCTATATAGAAACTTTTCATTGTATTAGTTGAATTAATATTGTATGACAAAATTCAGTTCAAATTGTTACGATGGTCCATTTTTCATGCTGTTGTGGGTGACAAAAAACCTGAATTTTCTCATTCCAAGTGAGAATATTCTTTCATTAGAAAATCTTGTGTTTATGGCCATCTCTCTTTGAACATTTCATTTTCAACAGTCGGTTGAAGTCAGGGTCAAGGCTTTTTTCCACCCATAACAAATCTGTGTATATACAATCAATCCATAAGTGCGAGAGTTCTAAACCTATTGCTCCGACACAGACCTGGACCCACCGGAGGAGCTGGAGAGGAAGCGCATCTGCCGCATCATCACCAGAGACTTCCCGCAGTACTTCGCTGTGGTGTCCAGGGTGAAGCAGGACAGTAACCTGATCGGTCCAGAAGGGGGAGTCCTGAGCAGCACCGTGGTCTCACAAGTTCAGGCTGTGTTTCCTGAAGGAGCCTTGACCAAGAGGATCAGAGTCGGCCTGCAGGTAACTATGGCATATTTAGAGCTGGGGTACCTACGTTTCCAACCACAACAGAGTAAAGGAAAACATAAAGGAAAAGTTCCGACTTAAAATAAAAATACATTATTATTGTGGGGACATTGGAACAAAGTAATATCATAAAATCTATCATAATTATTTATCATTCAAGTTTTCTTCTATCTAAAGTTTGCATGTATTTTAGCCTCTGTCACAGCTTTAGATCAGCTTTCTCGGACAGAAAAGTGGAAAAAAAGAGGACCAAAAAAGACAGCAAGTGGTGGTGGTCTGATGTGGTCACAAATGTTTTCAGGACTTTTTATGTTTTTTATTTTTATTTTATTTTTTTAAATGAGGTACCCCAGCTTTACTTAAGCTTTATGGGAAACATATCTGCCATTATAAAAAACATGTATATTTTTGTTTCAGTTCAATTGGATTTCAGCTTTTTTCTGTAAAGTTTGAGAGATAGATTGATTGACAAATAGAAGATTTTTGGGTAATTTTTATGGATAGTTAGTTATTTAGTTAGTTAGTTATTTAGCGAAATGCCTCAAAAATCTCTCTACATATTTTGGTCATTACCACCCTTTCTAGAGCCATACTTTCCACATATACTCGGATATATTTTCTCTCTTAACCCTGAAAAACCCAAGCCAAAAATATTTGTTGAAAAAAATGATCTGTGATATTTTTGGAAATAGAATTCAATTACCATTTTGGCAATGTAGCATATTAGCTTCTTTGTGTTCTTGGGTACATATATTATTGAATGCATTTAACCAAAAAGTCTTTCTTCTTTTGCCATAACCTTTTGAAATGTATGTTATTTGTAACCGAGGGTGCTCTCGGGTTAAAAGTACTAACACCACTAAACTGTAGCCCGTAACTAACTTCTTCCTTCTGCTGGTGCTAGTCTCACCCGGTGCCTCTGGACGTGGTGAGGAGGATCCTGGGAAACAAGGCCACGTTCAGCCCCATCGTCACCCTGGAACCCCGCAGGAGGAAGTTCCACAAACCCATCACCATGACGCTGCCGGTCCCCAAGACCAACGCAGACCCCATCCTCAACGGCTTTGGGGGAGACACGCCCACACTGCGGCTGCTCTGTAGTATCACCGGTAAGGACTCCAAATGAAATCCGCTCAGTCTATTAGTATGGTTCTGAATATATATAGTTCAAATCAGATCATTCTTTTATTGCTGTAGTCAGTCACAGGAAGTCAGAAACTATAGGAATTTTCTTTGGGGTATAGTTGATTTGAGAGGGACAGGGCACAGCAACAGATGAGTTTTGTGCCCTATTATCAGCTCGACAGCAGTCTCTGTATGGTGCAAAAAAATTCTACAGAAGTGAAAAGCAAATCTAAAGGTGTGCATAAAAAAAGAAAAACCATTACATTTGATGGAATTGATGGAAAGTGAAATTTTATATTGGCGGGATTCTGTTTCTGTGGCAACCAAAGGTTATTAACCAGTTACAAATCTCACAAAAATCTTTTAATTCAGTTCAGTCCAGATTGTTTATTTGAGCTCAGAGAAATACATAGAGTTGATGCAACAAGAAAGACAATGTGTGTGTAAGTGCAATATAGAGCTCAACAAAAGTGGGCAGAAATATCAAATACTTAAAAACGCTGCCTACCCCTTCATTGCTGTATTAAATTAAATGTTCTAAGTCAGAATAATGAAACAATTTTGATATCATGTCACAGATGTAAAGGCTGTGTTTTATGTTGCCTTCAGGTGGGACGACGCCTGCTCAGTGGGAGGACATCACAGGAACCACGCCATTAACGTTCATCAACGACTCTGTGTCCTTCACCACCAACGTCTCCGCCAGGTAACATCTACATCACCCTCCTGTACAGCTCTCTGTGGGGCATTTAAGTCAAAAAGTGCTTGAATTTGGCAAAATGTATATTTGAGCACATTTGTAACGCAAAAGGATCTTGTTTTAAAAAGATACGTCTGAAGAAATGTCTGCCTTATAAAATTAACTTGACCTTGCCTTTGAATAAGAAAATAAAGCAAGTTTTTGAAAAAAGACTAAATGGCTTTTTAATATTGGCAAATCTAGTTTAAAGACAGTCAGATTGTGCTCAGATTTTAAAAAACCCTGATACTGTAAGGATGTGTAAATGGGTAAATGTTTAGAAATTGGTTAAGGATTGTATAAAAATATGAAGCTGAAGCGCAAATTCAGACTGAAAGGCCGTGCCACAGCTCCCACCCCGTCCAGGGCCAGCCAATCACACAGCTCTGCCAGCCTCGAGCCTCTGCCAATCACACAGCCCGGTCAGCCTCTTGACAACCAACTGACAGCAAAGCGGGCAGTTTAAAAGCAGCCACTTTCTGATAAACAGGGCTTCCTGAAGCTCTTAACACCCACCGCCTCCCCAGCGCCTCCTCAAGCACCTGGTTCTTGCCCTGGCTCCTGCCCTGGCTCTTGCTCTGGCTCCTGCCGAGCCGGAGCCGACGCCCTATTCACACCATGGTTCTAGCAGCAAATGAGCTCCCCTCTGCAAGTGTCACTGCCGGGGTCAATGCGCCAAACAAATACATCTATTTCATGCATTAATGTTTCTGTCTTGGTCAGATTGAAATACTATGACATTTGTTTGCATGTATTGTTTAGTGCCTTTCATCTAAAACGCCTAAAAAATTTACACATTAGAATGTGTATGACTTGCCCGACTCTCTGGTTCGGTAAATAAAAACAATTGAATTGAACGTTTGTGTAAGCTCTCAGTCGTACAGGGATTAGTCAAAGCAAAGGAAGGTTTCTCACCCATCATCTGTACTTCTTAGCAAATTTTCCCGACGTCCTCAAACTAGTGGACTTCTTCAGGGAATGAATTCTCGGACCGCGCGTTGGAGATTTATAACCTATGGGTGTGGTTAGCCACACCCTAATCCTGATACTAACTCATAAACAATCTACGGTCTGCTTGATGTAGAAGGGAGCAGGTCTAACGACCCTGCTGAGGCTAACGACCCTAACTCCTTAGCATGTCACAGACCTGTTGAATTGAACATATTTGCTTTCAGATTCTGGCTCATAGACTGTCGGCAGGTGCAGGAGTCGGTCAACTTCTCCACTCAGGTGTACAGGGAGATCATCTGTGTCCCGTACATGGCCAAGTTTGTCATTTTTGCCAAGACCCACGACCCGATCGAGGCCCGGCTGCGCTGCTTCTGTATGACCGACGACAAGATCGATAAAACTCTGGAGAACCAGGAGAACTTCACGGAGGTGGCCCGCAGCCGGGACGTAGAGGTCAGTGGCTATTTTAAAGAGGAACTATGATGCTTTATTATTGGCAAATTAAATACATTACAATGGGAATGAGACTTTACGACTTTACTTTGCGATTTCCGGTTTTTAGAATGTGTGATAATATCTTAAGTTAGAAAAAATATATACAAGATAAGATTAACCTTTATTTGTCCTTCAGTATCAACTTTGCACATATTACAGAAGAATAAAAAGAGAAAATAAGAATAAACAATAGTGATTATAGACCAGAACAAACAATGGTTATAGTAAAACTGGTATTAGCAGCAGATAAAGTGACTATTGAAGTATCAGAACAGAATTATCAAATGATTGGAATATGTGTAATAATGTGGCAATAATATTAGTACATTAGTACGAAACAAGTATGAATAGTAAAAAAATAAAAATGCTTTCTGCCTGTAACTCCCAGTGCTACCACCAGAGGGAGTTGAATGTATTATTTTATTTTTTAACATAGCTGCAAACATAGCCATGTGATTGTAAAAAAACTAAAAACATAATTTTACTTAAGAAATTGCCAAAACTAATTAATAGGAAATACTTTGTGATGTCATAGTGGGACAATGACATCATACTATTACAGGACTCAGACTGTAGCTTTTAGACAGAAGGGGCGGAGCTACATGTTTGTGCCAGAGGCTAATATTGTTGTGGATAGATCTAAATAAAACACATCTTGTCTGTTTTTGATGAGGGAAAAATGTTGTCACTTGGCAACAAAAAACTCTATTTAGCATTTTTCTCCTTTAACTGATGGACCAATAGTGTATCACTTTTGAATGATGTTATTATTTACTGTCTGCTTTACTGTCTGCCTTGCTGTATCTGTCAATTAGTGCCATTTTGAGAGCCCCATTCAGAATCTGTCATATCATGGGGCTTATTCTTCAAACAAATAAATAAACTATATATAATTGTGTTGACCACCATGGCGTCTCTTCCTCAGGTCCTGGAGGGCAAACCTATCTATGCAGAATGTTTCGGTAACCTCGTCCCTCTCACCAAAAGTGGCCAGCATCATCTTTTCAGCTTTTTTGCCTTCAAGGAGAACAGACTCGCTCTTTTTATCAAAGTAAGCCATTGCTATCTCATGTAACGTGTTGTGTTTGTGCCCTTTATCGTCGGCTAACTTTGAGCTACTGTGTCCTCAGATACGGGACAACACTCAGGAGCCATGTGGACGCCTATCATTTTTGAAAGAACCCAGGAATTATAGATCGCTCACACAAAACGCCATATGTAACCTTAATATTACCCTCCCCTCGTACAGTAAGGTGAGAGCTTTAGTCCTATTGTAACATCCAATGACGCACTGGTTTTACCCAAGCAATATTTTTCTCATTCAAACTAAATGAATGAGAAAGCATTGGTCCAATAACATGGTCCAATGCTTTTATTTGACTTGCTTGGTTTTGGTTGAGAACTGTGTGTTTTTTTTCTGTCTCATGACAAACACAAAGCTCAAAACCAAGTCAATTCTAGCTCTCATTGTTGGGGGTCTTCCATGACGCAAGCCTGGTTACAAAAACATTGCTAACATTTCAAAGTGTGCATTCACAGAGCAGTAGGAGGAAGAGAGAGAAAGAAGAGAGAAATGTCGACCTTATATAAAGATATAGCTTTTCTGTTTACATATTTATTACTGATTCAAAACAAATAATTCAGTGCTAATGAATCCATATGTGTTGTTTGCCTAAAAGTTGGGGTACCTAACTTTGAAGCCACAAATAATATATGATAAAATCCATGTGGGTAGTTCCTTGCTCTCAAAACAGCCGGGTTCTATTACTAGTCTTCACCTTCATGTACTTTTAGCTTCTTTCACGTCTTTATATTACATTTTTAGGGAAAATATAGAATTACCAGCCCTCAATTAGCTCCCAGTATTTAGAGAATAACATGTTTTCTACTATTATGTTTTAGGCTGATTTGTTCACAAGATGTTACTCAAACAAGACAAACGGTTTGGTACTCCAGCTTTAAAAGAACCCTAGCTTGATTTTTAATCTGTAGATTTGGCTTCTCCATGGAATGCCCTCTTGCCCTCACTGCTTGAATCGCTATGATATTACATTTTGTTATTTCATCTGTACATTTTTGCTTCTTGCTTCAAAAGGATTCTGACTCTGACCAAGATGACGAGGTAAACGCTGCCTCCGCTTCTCCATCACAAATGTTACAATAAGGCACTCACCAAACTAGACCTCGCTTACAGTCACCTGTGTCCAATGCATATACAAGACGGTTTTGCTGAAATAGTAATGTATTATTTTCGTTTTTGTTTTTTACAGAATGGCAGAACGCAGGAGAAATGTAAGACACCTAATCCGTTGCTTTTACTGATATATTTGATGCATGAAATTGCTAAAACTAATTTAAAAAAACTGTAGTATTAGTATTATCAGGGTCACATATTGAGTCCAATGTACACACACATTCATTCACTCTCCTAAGCCTTTTAAGCTTCCTAGTTTACTCACAGTGTCTTCCTTTCCCATTTTACTTTTAATCTAAATCATAACATCCTCTTTATGTTTTGTTTCCCCTCCTTATACTTTGCTTTCTACTGTAAACACCTGTGCCTCTTCAAAAATTGAGATGGGAAATTCTGAGACAGAGTTAAAAGCTCCCAATTACGTATGTGTATTATGAATTCCCATTAAAGGCGCTATACCCGTTTCTGCAAGGTTTGAATGTTTAGCACCGCCCCCCCAACTCGCTCAATGGCTTCTCATTTCCCCTTCGCTCTCATAACATAGAGCCATCTAGCTCAATTTGCGATCTGACATGTATGCTAACATTAGCATTAGCAAAACTTCTTGTAAGCTTTACAACAATCACAGATGAAATGGTACTAAAGCAATGCACTGCTAACACAATTTATAGGTAAAAGAATACTGCTTGTTTCGCATCCGAATGTATTCATTAAAACATTAGAATATATTCGAGTAATTATAATTTATTATGCAGCTTCTCACACTCCATTGACTTGAATGTAATTCTACCGATCATTTTTTCTTTAACAGAACTCTCAAATCAATAATGACCGCTGCCCTTTGACAATGCAATCTCTGTTTGTAATTCAGGTGTGTAAAATACTGCCATTACTCCGCAAGTACAACGAGAGAAACTAGCGTAGCTAGCCACGCTCAATAAACAACTACATATCTATTAATCAACACCATTGAACGTCAATCGGACAATACAGTATACATATACATCCTTAACACACATGCACGGACGATTTCAGAATTTGCTGTCAACGTTTTCATGACAAAAATACTGTTTTAAAGTGACAAAAAGTTACCATGAAACAGCTAGCTAGCTTAGCTGTTACCTGCCTAGCACGTCCCGGTGAAACCTTTGGGAGCTAACTATTTTATTTGCAGTCATTAAATACATTTCGAATTATAAGGGCTGTCTAATATTTGTTCGAATATATATATATATATATATATATATTATTTTAGAATTATATTCGAATTTTGAAGTCAAAGCTCTGGTGTTAGGCAGCGCTGTAGGGGCCAGAGGACGCAGGCTGGTCGCTCCTTGTTCTGTGAGTGGAGGAGAACGAGCGGCCCGCTCAGACTCTACTCAGCACTTTTCACGGCATAAATTTCATACACAGCTGAATCAATGACCTCATGTTTTCAATTAAATTATGAACTACTTAGAAAAAAAATCGGGTATAGCTTCTTTAAAGGTATCAATCATATAAGACTGGCCTTTGTGTTTCTAACTTGACAAAATACCCAAGAGTATTTTGATGTTTTCCAAGTTGTTAAGGAACAACTTAGTCGTGATTAGGAGGCCAGGTCAGAACGTGTTTGTAGAACAGTAAAGCAAACAATTAAAAAACGCAATTCATTCATTGTTTTTGATTTTGTTATTTACATTTCCCTGTTCAGTCCTGTTCCTTACCCCTTTCATCTCCTCCTGCTTTTGCTTTGCATGGAAATAACTTGCCTAACAAATGAATGTGTGCTTGGTTGCATTGTTGTGTGTATAATACAAATAATCTGTAGCCTTGTTTACATATTTCACAACTTTTTTTTTTTCCATCACTGGCTTTCATTACAGTGTAGTGCAATTACCTAAACATTCATCATTCATTTGAGCAATCTTGAGATTTTGTTGTCTCATTCAGTTATTTCCTTTGTTGTAAATTGGTTAGTTTTGGTTAATAGCTTATGTGTGATTGTTCTGTGTGTAAAAGCAAGTTATTTCCAGCGTCATCCTCTCCCATTGATTTGACTCATGTATTGTTTTTGCTTTGCCACAGACACAGTACAGTGCGCACATGAGACCTTGATCCCTTGATGTTAGGATCCTTGTGACTGTTGTCCTATGAATCCTTTTTGCTCCAATCTTATCCTGACCCACTTCTCCTTTGTCTGTCCTTTCATTTGAATTTTTGATTTTCTTTACTCCTTACTTGTCCGTCTTCCTTATGAAAGATGAAGAGACAGTGCTGAAATCAGAGCTGATGCGAGAGCCAGACCTTCTATCCGACGTGTCAGAGATGAAACAAGATTTGATCAAAATGACAGCCATCTTGACTGCAGACTCTGCTGGAAAATCCCCTTCCCTGAGGTCGTGTGGTCTAGAAAAAGGCGCTGAGGAGGTTTCTGGAGAACCGTTAGACATTATGGAGAAAGACCTGGAGGGGGTCAAGGAGGACCTTGAGAAAGTCAGTGAAATTCTTAGAAGTGGAACTTATGACAATGAAGAAACTGATGAGGGGGCTGCCAAAGTAAATCAAACAAGTGAGGAGTGGGTCCTTCTCTCTGACAGTGAGATAGCAGAGGCTAAAACAATGGCAGCCGTTCAATTACAGGAACCAGTTTTACGTGAGACTAGAGCTAACAGAGGCGCTCCGAGGCCTAAAGCCATAAAAGACAGTGGTGACCTAAAGGAATACCTCCTTGATGCACCAAGCAGCTCCAAAGTGAAAGCTAAAAGAGAGTCCGCTTCACAAAAAAGTACCTCAACCAAAGTGCAAGAAGTAAGTAAGTCTAGTGACATGAAAAAGCCACTGCGGAAGAAGGGGAAAGAGGATGGCACAGATCATTTAAGCGTACCTACAGAGCCTGCTAAAACATCTCCTGTTTCACCTGTGGTTGAAGAAACACCTATTGGCTCAATAAAAGATAAAGTCAAAGCCTTACAGCAAAAGGTGGAAGCAGAACAAAAAAACAAGAAGTCTTCTGGAGTCAAGGCTTCCCAACTACCCGTAAGCAAAACCCCTTCAAAAGCCAAAGAAAGCCCTAAAACTAAGCAAGGCCCACCAAAATCTCCTAAAGCTGAAGATGAAAAACTAGAGGAGACAATGTCAGTGAAGGAGCTAATGCAAGCCTTCCAGACAGGCCAGGATCCTTCTAAGAGAAAGTCTGGGCTATTTGAAGTAAAAACTGTTACCTCAAAAACAGAAAAAACCACAAAATCTGAAATGGCCCCATCTAAAACTACAACCAAAACAATAACCTACCATACCTCTCAAGAAAAAGAACTGTCTTTGGACTCAAAACCTCACATGAAAAAGACTATTCAATCTGACAAAGCGAAGCAAAGTGCACCATCAGAACTTGTAGAAACTGTCGACTTTGGAAACGGTGGCCTTGACGACAGCCCTGACAGCCTAAAACACGAGGGTGCTGCTGAATCACTCACAAGTGCCAGTTCTGCAGATGGGACTCCTCACCTCAGTTCTGAGGAGAGCTGCAAACATGAGGGTCTGGCTTCTCCAGGTAGCAGTCCTGAGAGTATCAGTATTTCACCTCAAAACAGACAGACCACTTCCTCCGTATCTACAGCAAAAATAGATTACACTAAAGATGCAGAGAAATCTGGAGACTCTGGTCTAGGGACTTCTGCTGACCAGTTGTCTGCTGAGCGGACTCTCCCTGTGTCTTCAAGCGAAGCTGCAGATGATCACACAACAAGTGAGTCCATATCTGTTATGAAGAGCCAATCAAAGCCAAGTAAACCTCACAAGCTCACAAAAAGGGTCTCAGAGACAGTAGAATCATTTCTTAGTGATGATGAGAGTCCTGATCGTCAGCTAGATATATCTCCATTTGGTTATACAGTGCCTAGATCCTCCTCTCAGCGCCAGGACAGTTTAGAGCTGCCTTTAAAAACAGACTCAGATGTTCTCAGCCCATTAGCTGATGACTCCTACACAATAAGCCACAAAGACTCTCTAGAAGGTAGTCCCCTCATGGAAGAGGCCTCCTCCCATAAATCCCCTGACTCCATAGAACCTAGTCCCACCAAGGAGTATCCACCGCATGACTCCTTAGAGGGTAGTCCTGTAGAAGATACAACTCTCCTTTCCTTTCCTCAACAACTAGAGCCACCCAGCGCCGCTTCTAGACTGTCAGAGCCTTCTGAGCCTAAAGAATCCCTCCAAGATGCCTTACTTTGTAGACCGCTAAAGGACCGTGATCCTAGTCCTGATGATGACAGTTGTGAAAAGACATCTCAGATGACAAGTTCTGGTAAGACTCCCATCACCTCCAAAACCCTTAGTTCTGAAGAGGTAAGTTATGAGGTCACTCCCATCCCCCCTGAGCACACATTATTGTCTGTCCAAATCAAATCTGCTGTCATCCCTGAAGACACGGATGAAGACGACAGCTCAGAAGCTAAGAGAAAGATCACCCCAGAGGAAGAAATGTTTAAAATGGCAGCCAAAATAAAAACATTTGAGGAAATGGAGCTTGATGCCAAGAACAAAAAGAATTCTAGGAAAGATAATCTCACAGAAGAATCAGGGGATGACAGCCATGACATGTTAGAAATGAAAAGTGAGAAACTTCCACAAAGTGCCTATGGTCTCAACAGGCCAACAGAAGATTCAGTCTTAGCTACATTTGTTGAACCCACTATTAAAATACAACCTCCCTCTTTTTCAGCAGGTTTGCATGATGGATCCAAGAGAAAAGAAGTCACTAACACAACATCCACCAAATCAGAGGGACCTCATTCTGTCTCAGATGTCAATAAAGCAACTATTGAGGACAAGATGAATGACTGTGAAAGGATCTCAACTGATAGAGTGAAAGACATTAATCAATTTGATCACAACACATCTACTGCTACAACAACAACAACAGCCAAATCTGATAATAAGGGTCAAAGTAGTACAGCAGAGGCACCAAGAACTGAGTCAAAAGGTGTTACTGCTAAAGCAGACCCTAATTCATGGACTTCAGAGTGTGGGGATGTTGCTGCTTTTGCATCTTGTGTTCAAGAGGAAGAGCAAAGAATATTGAATCTTGTTGTTGATCGCCAGTCTGTCCAAGTCACACCTGACACAACCCCTGGTAGAACACCTACTGAAGAAAGCACGCCAACCAGTGAGCCCAATCCTTTCCTTTTCCAAGAGGGAAAGCTCTTTGAGATGACTCGTAGTGGAGCAATTGATATGACTAAAAGGAGCTATGAGGAGGAGGGGGGTGGTTTTGCCTTTTTTCAAATTGGGGATCAATCTTTAGAAGATGAAATTCCACCTCAGGAGGTCCAAAGGCCGGCCGCTGCAGAGGATGAGGTTGGCCTTAATCTAACACTAGAGGTTAAGATTGAGGAAGATGAAAAGACGAATAAAGAAAGTAGTGAACTTATTGCACCCATACCTAAAAGCACTGAAAGTTCCAATAAGGTTGATGCCTCAAAATCCAAAATACCTAAAATGGGGGCATCGACTTCAGCCAAACCAAAGAAAGATCAATCATCTGATGGTCCACAGACAAATTCAAACAAACATTTAATTGAAACATCTGTAGAAATAGATAATAATTCATCTGGTCAAATGATAACGAATGTTCAAACTGCTGAAACAACGGTTACAAGATCTGTTTATTCAGAACAGGGACAAGAATCTTCTGATTCTTCACCAGAAGAACAACAGGTTACACTAGAAAGTACCAAAACCTCAGTAAAACCAAAGGAAGCTAGTAGCTCTCTTAGTGTTAAAAAGACTCCTGTTAAATCACAAGTCAAACCACCCTCACAAGTTCGGGCTAAAACCACTATCCCATCCTCCTCGGCTGGTAAAAAAGAAGCCCCATCAACAGAGTCAAAATCTAAAATTCCCATAAAGTCTAGTAGTCAAAAGGTCGATCTCTCCACGAAACACACAGACACTGTGCAGGACAAGAAGCTCAAGCCACCTGTAAAGAAGGACTCAAGGAGGAAATCTGAGACAGATGCTGGTCCCTCTGTAGAGCTGAAAACAAAGACATCTTCTCCCAAAGCTAAGAGCTTCTGTGAAGGAGACTCCACAAAGCCATCTGCTAAAAAGGATCAGGGTCGTCCCTTAAGTGTTGAGTCAGCCAAGTCCAAAGGTTTCCAATCAAAACTGCCTGTCAGAGGCAAAAGTGGCCAACCAACACCAACCACTGAGAAACGTATGGCTGAAAAACAATCTCTTGAATTCTTTGAAGAAATAAGTGATGAAGCTGCAAAAGTTGTCGAGCGGTCGGCACAGGCACAGACAGAAAAGGAACTAGAGGCAGCTGCTGCCAACTCAGATGATGAGAGCAGTCTTATCGACCCGTCTGTCCTAGAAAGGGACGCCTTCACTGAGATGCAGTTCCCTCCCTCAGGAGCCGTCTTTCCCATTAGACCTCTTTGGGATGACCCTGTTGAGACACAGATGCAGCGAATCCCAGATGATAAAGTCTCAAGTCAAGGTATCCCCCCTGTTTAAGGGGCTATTCTCTCTCTTGTACCATTAGATATTTTAGCTGTAAAGGTGCTGCCTCTCTGTCTCTTGTAGTTGATTCCCATTGTAGTGGAAGAATCCTTGTGGTCGTCCATGCAGCTGTCTTGCTGTTTGTATTTATGTGTTTTTCCTAATGTGCTAAAATCTCAAGATTGACTTAAAGGCTTGACGTAATTGGCTTATCTTGTTCTTAGGCAATAGTTTGCAACATGAAATTCTGAGTAGTATTAGTTTTTTTTCTGAGATTTAAACTGTACAATAATTTAGAATTACATTTTTTAACCTTTTGGGCATCGTTGCGAGGTAATTTTTTGTAGCACAATCAATTAGGGACTATTTCTACTTTTTTTTATTAATTTACCGTATTCTGGCATTACTGTATTTACAGTTCAACTACAAATGATCAAAGTTGAAACAAATTATGTTTTTATTATCCTTTTTAAATTATAATTTGAAAATAAATGTTTAGGCCTCTGATGTTCTCAAGGTTAAGAAAGCCAGTGAAGATTATGTTTAGTTTGAAGATTGTCTGACATTGATGGCTTATGACTATCTGCTGGTATTTGCAGTAGATCCACAGGATGAAGCAGAGAGGCAAGAGCACAGGCTGGCCATAATTGCTGATCATCTGGGCTTTAGTTGGACTGGTGGGATTTACAATATTCTAGTTCTCATTCAGAAATTGAAATTCCTATTAACTGCATTTGTTTTGTATGTGTTTTGTACAGAGTTGGCACGCGCACTGAGCTTCAGTGAAGACAGGATAAATCTAATCAGGGCAGAATACCCAAACTCATTGCAAGATCAAAGCCACGCCCTTTTAAGACTTTGGGCAGAGCAGGAAGGAAGCCAAACACCTGGTAAAAAAGAGAATATATTATTTCATTTTGGACAAGATTTATACGTTATTGTTTTTCTATACAGAAACTACATTAATCAAAAGACTTACTTCAATTAACCGTATGGACATAGTTCATCTCATTGAAACCAAGATAATGAAATCCACTCAGGATGAAACATCATCACAAACCTATGCAGAAATAGAACAAACCATATCCCTCGATCACAGTGAAGGTATGAAAGAGATCTAATGTCAAAATGAGTCTACTCTTTGACACAAACTCCCTAATTCTGTGTTTTCCTCAAATGTATTTCTGTCAGGTTTCTCTGCTCTTCATGAGGATATTGACAGTCCAAGGCCAGGTCGACGGACAGATAATACTTGTAGGAGTCCAGGCACAGGACAAAACATCCCAATGGTGTCCTCAGAAGACCTGTCCTCTAGCTGGTCATCACTCCCAGAAACAACAGGGCGAACTGAAACAGACCTTATTAGAAGTGTGCAAAAGGGAAGAGTACAAAAAGAGATGGACAGGTGAGTGTTTTCTTTGCAATAAGTTTTTACTATGTGATTCAGACCTTTTGTCTTTAAGTAATGTTATGCCCTCTGAACCTGGCATTTTTAATTACTTCTCACGATCCTCTTCTTTTGCAGTTCATCCCAAGAAATATATGAAGAAGTTGGAGACCCATCATTCCACACAGGAAATTTGAAACAAGTAAGTCCTTTCTTCACTGTGTACCGAACATCCCCCTACAACCTCCGATCCCTTGCCATTGATCCTGTGTATAAAGGCGGGCCCAAGCTATGTGCACAGGTTGTTCCATCTCCTGACATTACCATTGATTCAAGTGAAATTGAAGGGGCTGAGGGATGTGAAGGAGCGGAGGAGGGAGAAGATTGGAGTCTTGAGTGCCTACGAACAGGGTACACCGAACAGAATCCACAGAACTTGCCATTAATGACTTGGAGAGATTCTGCCAACATCTCAAGGACTGGTGTATGTGAGAGTCGACCACTATCACTCACTGACTTTGAACATACATTGACTGAATGTGAAGAAGCTGATCAGGACTTCAGAAAAGTGTCTATGGAGTTCATGGATAACACTGAGCGTATAAAAACAACAACTAGTACAGAATCAATTACTGGGGCTGTTTCCAGTCTTGAAACAACAACAGATGACCCAAACACGACAAGACACATGGAAGAAGTTTCACAACGCCTCTACAAAGTTCTGTACGGCTTTAACGCCAACGAAAAGGACTCTGCCAGCACCGCTCACTCTGAACAAGTGATTCCTTCTGAGATTGGAAGCGTTGAGAGAACTTTGGAATGCATTGATGCGGTTTCAACAGATTTAAGAGCTGTCTGCTCTGAAATGTTACACAGTAGTACCCTTGAGAAATTTGATTATGTTGATGATGCAGTCATTCAGTTAAAAGAGTGGAATTCTCTTGAGCTTGAAGACCCCTGGACCCAAAATCGGTCGCTTGAAACATATATCTCTGGAGCTTGCGGGGGATCCATTAATGAAGATGCAGATCCAATGGCTGATGTTTTAGACATATTCTATAGCAGATCATCATCTTTATGTGATTCACCTTTGGTCATGGATAGTTCAATTCTTTTTGATCCAGATGCCATCCTTACTGAGAGTAGAGGCTCTTCCCCTGAGTCTATTTCATCACTAAATGAACTCATGATGCTTCCACCAGATTCTCCTGTTCCTCATTACAGACCTCTTTCTCCCTTACCTCCCCCAGATTTACCATGGGAATCTGGGGAGGTATGGTCATCCAGTAAAGCACAATCCATTCTCTGCGCTCGTGCAATAAAGACAGAACCCGAGGAAAGACCATTAACACCGATGATTCCAAACAAAACCCCATTTGGAAGGCCTGTTTCATCATGCAGCATCTATAGTAATGAAGCCTCTGAGTCAACACAGGCATTAACTTTTGACATACACCACAGAGCATCATCTCCTGGGTATACCAGACTAGAAATGTTTAGGTGGCTTTTTAAATCTAGTGAGGAAGCAATCTTTTCAGAATATAAAAATGAGTCAAGACCATCCTCTCCTGAATCAATAGATCTTACATGTACACATCAGCTTTCCCCTGAATCTCCTATACCAGAGTTTAGGCCAAATATCGCTGAGACCATTTCTTATCCTACATGTCGATCTTCATCTCCCGGGTCACTCTTATCAGACTCAGATTTTGAGGCTGAACACTCATGGCATTCCTCTTGCCAGTTTAGACCATCATCCCCAGAATCCATATCATCAGTTGATGGATATAGACCACTGTCTCCAGATTCTCCCATTCCTGAATTTAGCAGAGATTGGCCTGATTCTGTGTTAGCACCCATTGGTGAGAGGCCAACCTCACGGGAGTCGTTATGTTCAGAGATAGAATTTAGCATAAACTCTCCTTCGTTCTTTCAGGACAATGACAGGCCATTGTCCCCTTATTCTGTTTATTCTGAAGATGAACCCATGACACAGCCATTTTTAATTGTTCATGACATTACATGTACTGAATGCATCACAAGTGACGATCAAATGATGGAATCAGCATACGATGACTTTGCAGATGAGTTTGTTCCAAGCAACACAGCCATTATAAATGATGATAGGCATCAACAGTTAGATAGGCCAGGGAATACACCAGATGCATTCCCTGGCCAAACAGAACCATATCCTTATGCACCTGCAGGTGAAACGACTACAGAGGTTGAGAGACTCATGTCACACAAAGAGTCTACTGTAGAAAATCTGGAAAGTGAGAAAAAACATGAGAGGGAGCATGATGTGTTTCTCTATGAAATGGAGCACTCTCAAGGAATGGCAGAAATACAACACCTGCCTTATGCAGCAGAACAAGTTGGTTCCGTAGAAGCGCATGCAAAAAGGCGACTATCACCAGAATCTGACACAGAATACCAATCTTTTTCACATGAAACACTCAACTATATAAGTCTAATGAGGTCTGAATCACAGGGCTCAAGGGATTCTATTGATGAGAACAAACCTTTGTCTCCAGACTCCCCTCTCCCTCATTTTGATACCTGTGTTTGTGAACCATATTCTCTTTCACTTTCAAGATCACCATCTCCTCATTCTGTGTCAGATACTGAAGCAGAGTTATTTGATGATGGTGTTTTTGACATCAAGTCAATGACATCATCTCCAGAATCGGTTATGTCTGGAATAAAACGTCCACTGTCTGCAGACTCTCCAATTCCTGACTTCATTAATGCATTTAGTAATTTGGCTGTTGGTAGGTCCTCTTCCCGCGAGTCAGTTTCTAGTGAAGGCAAAGATTTGGTTGAGTTTTCACCAGCCGATTTCAATTATAATGAGAGGTTGTCTTCTCCTGAATTAGCCAAATTTCAGACAAGGCGTCTTAATGATCAAGATGCATTTGTGCCTATTTTAAATGAACCAACTGTGGTTCAAGGAAAACAAGCTGGTTGGCAAAATATTTCTAACCAGCCAGGTTTTGAACATCAAGTATATGTAACAGACAATTCAGAGTTATCATATGATGGTGAACATTGGAGGCTCATTTCCCAAATCCATGATCCCCAGTACACAGGGGAAATATACATGTCCAAAATTGGTGTACCTAAAATCACTGAGACAGATGGCCAGACAGAGCTAACAGACACAATTTCACAAATAGAGATGAACCAAATGTCTATTACTTCAGACTTAGAATTTACCCCATTACTTGAAGATTATTCCCCTCTGTTATCAAAGTCTATTGACAGTCACTTAGCATTATCAGCTGACACCCCTATAAGTAAGTTCACAAGCCTAGAGTCAGAATTTTTTCAGCATACATTTTCAGTTCCACCAGAATCGCTAGCCTCAAATGTTGATGACTCACCTGATTTTAACAATGTGGTGGGTTTCGATGAAAGAACACAATCTCCATCTTCAGTGTCGTCAGCTCTTTTGTCAGCAGATTCACCAGTGCCTGATTTCCAGCCCAGTTTACCAGAATTTGTTCATTGTGGAATGGATAGGTCTTTACATGAAAGAACTTCCTCGCCTGTTTCGATAGGCTCAGGTGTAGATCTGTCTTCTGCTTCCCCACATCACTTCAGTATTTCAAGGCCTTGCTCTCCTGAATCTATTGATTCTGGAGATAGGTTTGGAGTTGATTCACCATTACCTGACTTTAGTGCAGTGCCTCAAACTACAGAATGTCATGCAATTATCACAGACATACACTCCTCCCCTACATCCATATCAGATGATGAATGTGACCAAGGCATAGATATGGATATTCATAGACCCAACTCCCCTGAGTCACAAGCTTCAGAAACTAGAGGCAAAACATATCATCAAAACCAAACATTAAGGGCTGTCAGAGTGCCAGTGTATAAATTAGTTTATGATGCTGAACTTTGGAAGCTTATTTCACACATACATGACCCCCAATATGTAGGCGAAACATATAGCAGCAAGACAGGAGTTTTTGAGTATGTCGGAACAAGAATTGAATATATTATGGAAGATGCTGGTGTGATAAACGAACAGTTAGCTCAGACCAGATTGGTGAATATTTTGGACCCATCTCAGTCACTAGCATACCAACAAGATCAATGTCTTGAGTCCAAGTCAGAAGCTGAATACAGACAGAAGATTTTAAGATCTGATTCTCAAGACACGGCAAAATCTGTTAATGAGCCGGAAGTTTTTCCCTCAGATTCCCCGATCCCCCAGTTTGACTGTTTCATGCCTGAAATGTATCCAATTAAACCTTTTAGATCACCGTCGCCAAGATCTGTGTCAGACTCTGAACTAGATAGTTCAGATGTAGATGATGTTAATGTTGTCCCAAGGCCGTCCTCTCCTGAATCTGTAGAATCAGTCAATGAGCATAGACCACTGTCAGCAGACTCCCCAGTACCAGATTTTAGACGTGACTTCCCTCTGGACCTTGCTGAACATGTATCACTGTCATGTGAATCACTTTCATCTGGAACACCAGACTCAATGTCCGATTGTAGACCTATGTCACCTCAGTCACTTTTCTTTACTCCAAAGAGAACTCTGTCTCTAGATTCAATAACATCACTTACAGAATATAGGCCCTTATCCCCTGATTCTCCTGTACCACAGTTTGGAGACAGTGATGTAGTAAATGTAACATTCCAAGGCAGCAGGTCGTCTTCACTTGCTTCTGTAGCAACAGACATTGATCTAGAGTGCTCAAATATTTATGAGCCACGAGCTGACACACCATCCTCAGATTATGAATTTAGTGGCACTCTACCTGAGTCCCCCATACCTGCATTTGGATTTGATATTAGTGAACCTATTTCGACCACACGGTTGAGCCCCGACTCTCCTGTTTCTGCTTCTTATTCAGACTTAGAATATGGAGATGAGTTGTTTGAGGAGCTTGATCTTCATAGAGCATCCTCTCCTGATTCAGTGTATTCAAGAAATGGAGAAGAAGCTCTGTCACCAGACTCGCCCATTCCCCAATTTGAAAGTAAATTAGTTGAACGGTTTCCATCCTTTTTTGGCTTCAAGACGGAGCGGCAAAAACATGCACCCACATCTGAGCGTGCAGCCTTAGTAAGCAGTGTTTCTTCAGGCCCCTTGAAAGTTAATATTAGATCATCAGTCCCTGACACGAGAAACGCCATGACATTGTCTCCAGATTCAATACAACAGACAACTCTAGAGTTTAGAGACAGTGAAGATGACTTACCAGTTAAAGTTCTTAGGTCTCCTTCGCCAGAAATAATGTCATCAGACTCTGAAGTAGAAGATGAATTCTATTCAGCTGCTTTGATTGAGGACCGACCATCATCTCCTGAGTCTGCACCATCCCTGAATAACTACTCTAGGCTTTCTCCTGACTCTCCCATTCCTCAGTTCACACCACTCCTCTCATCCCTAGAGATGAGCATTGCCAGGTCTGTCTCACCTGAATCAGTTTATAGTTTATTAGAATCCTCCTCTGACACATCAGACTGGGTTGAGATAGAAGAAAGGCCAGACTCTCCATTTTCCTGGCAGCTCTCTGATTCAATACACTTACCACCAGATTCTCCTATTCCCCAGTACTCTCAAGATCAAATAAATATAATGGCATATCCTCAATCAATGTCCAATGATTGGACAGACTCAGAAGAAGACATTGATTCTCCTTTGGGAACTCATTGGATTCTAGAAGACAGGGAACCATCTCCAGTTTCTTCTTTGTCTGAAGACTATTGCCAACAACCAGACTCACCTATTCCTCAATTTGCAGATAGGTTCAATGAGTTTCCCTCAGTCCATTTAAGATCCAGTTCCCCTGAGTCTGTCTTATCAGATTGGTATGATGACACACATTCCCAATGGCAAACAGACTTGGAAAACCGAGCACTGTCTCCTGAATCCCAAGCATCAAGTAGGCTTAGCAATGATTCTCCGATACCACAGTTCTGTCAATATGAGTGTCATTTGCCCAACACAATATTTACAAATAGATCGGAATCTCCATCTCCATCTTCATCCGACTTGTCAGAGGCAGAATACATAGCTGTAAGCCCTGGTACACACATATATGACGATAGACCATCTTCACCTTCATCAGGCGCCTCTGACAATGAATTTAGAAATCTGTCTCCAGATTCACCTATCCCTGATTTTACACCCAAAGCCCCTGAACGTGTCATCATCAATGCTAGCTATAGATCTTCTTCCGCTGAATCTATGTCATCAGATGGTGATTATTATATTGAAGATCTCATAGTCTATGTTGCTGATGATCGACTAAATTCACCTGATTCTGTAGAGGAACAGGAACAAGAAATAGTGGGACAACTATTTTTCCGTGAGCCAATAAGATCAGAAGAATGTCCCAAATCTCAGTTCTCATTTGAAGAAAAAAATATAGTGCTTTCTGAATCGCCTGTTTGTCTAAATGAAACAACAGCTCTCCATAATGTAACACTGCCAAAAGCATCAGAACAGAAGACGGAAACAATTTCTCGCACAAAGAAAGACATTGTTGAGGCTGTCGAAGTAGCAGAGTATAACTTAACATATGATGCTGAGCTTTGGAAACTTATTTCTCAAATACATGATCCCCAATACAGAGGAGAGACCTTTCAAAGTAAAACAGGTTGCATGAAATTTATTGGTTCCAGTATTGAGTATTTATGCAAAGATCAGCCTTCACCTTCACAGGTTTTTACTACCAACGAAACAACCGACTTTATGCATGTTCTGGATCAAGCACCGACATGTCCAACTGCAAAAACTAAACAAGAGGACATACCTGGTGATCCACATAGACAAACAAAATGTATTTTAGAAGATACTGCCATGTATTTGAGTCCTGATGAGAGCAAAGATGAAGGTTATGAAGCTAGTAATGATTTTTGCTACTCCCCTGAATCTGTAGCTGACCATGCAGAAGTATTTTTAATGGAGCGGGCATCATCGCCAGAATCAATCCAATCCATAAATGAACTGAGAGCCCTGTCCCCAGATTCCCCTGTACCAACCTTTGGAACATATCTACCACAGTGTGAGACCATTTTGAGGTCGGAATCTGTTTCACCAGAACCCATAGGATCTGATGTGGATTGTATGCTTTTAGACGAGGAGACTTGGATGTTAGAACAAAGAGAGTCATCCCCAGATTCCATGAAATTTAATCTATATGAAAAAGAGCGACCACTTTCACCTGAGTCGATCTCAGAATACATACCCATGTCACCAGATTTAGATATGCAGATGGCTGACAGAACATCTTCTCCAGACTCTCTGCCTGAACACACTGTACACAAACGCTTGTCTCCAGACTCCCCCATCCCCCAGTTTACAGTAAACACATTAGAACAAAATTCACTATACTTTAGAACATCTTCTCCTGAATCTGAGACATCATACTCTGACTATGAAATAACCGTCACCTCAGGAAAGAGAATCTCCTCCCCTGACTCCATTTCCTCTGACAGAGGGTTCACAACCTTATCTCCTGATTCTCCTGTGCCTGATTTTAGAACTGTTCACCCACAATGTGAGACTGTTTTGAGACAAGTATCAGTTTCCTCTGGATCTAGAGAGTCTGATGTTGAGTACATGCTTTCAGACAATGAGTCTTTGGAAGAATGTAGAGGCTCATCTCCAGAGTCCCTACTATCAGAGGATGGAGATTTTGACCGACCATTATCACCAGACTCTGTTTCGGAATTCACACCAATGTCTTTAGATTCAGAACTGCTTATGCTTGACCAAAGGACCTCTTCTCCAGATTCTCTGCCCGAAATCACAGAGTTGAGATGCCTGTCTCCTGACTCTCCTATTCCCCAATTTACAGTGACCACACTGGAAGAGTATATCCCTCTCTGTAGATCTTCTTCTCCTGAGTCCGGGGCTTCTCACTCAGACTATGAACTCTCAGTTACTTCAGGAAGAGGTAGTTATGAGAGAGCATCTTCTCCTGAATCAATTTCATATGACAGATTGAGTCCAGATTCCCCTCTTCCGGAATATAAAACTGCTATTCATGATTATAGGACTATCTTAAGGTCAGTATCTGTTTCATCTGAACCTCTAAGCTCTGATGTTGAGTACATGCTGTCAGACAATGAGTCTTTAGAAGAATGTAGAGGCTCATCTCCAGATTCCTTACAATCAAACGGAGATTTTGACCAACCATTGTCACCAGACTCTGAGTCAGAGTTCACACCAATGTCTTTAGATTCAGCAATGCACATGCTTGACCAAAGGGCCTCTTCTCCAGATTCTTTGCCCGAAATCAGAGAGTTTAGACACCTGTCTCCAGATTCTCCTATTCCCCAGTTCACAGTGACCTCAGTGAAAGAGTATCTCCCTCTATGTAGGTCCTGTTCACCTGAGTCAGAGGCTTCTCACTCAGACTATGAACTCACAGTTACTACAGGAAAAGGCAGTTATGAGAGAGCATCTTCTCCTGAATCCATTTTATCCGACATAATGAGTCCTGATTCTCCTCTTCCTGATTATAAAACACATATTTATGAGTGTAAGACTATCTTAAGGGCAGGATCTGTTTCATCTGAACCCCTAAGCTCTGATGTTGAGTACATGCTGTCAGACAATGAGTCTTTGGAAGAATGTAGAGGCTCATCTCCAGATTCCTTACAATCAGAGGACGGAGATTTTGACCGACCATTGTCACTAGATTCTGTGTCAGAATTCACACCAATGTCCTTAGATTCAGCAATGCACATGGCAGACAGAGCATCCTCCCCTGAATCGCTACCTGAACATAGCGAGTACAGACCACTGACTCCAGATTCCCCTATCCTACAATTTAACGTAGACTCACTAGAACAATACACTCTTTACTTTAGATCATTATCCCCTGTATCAGAGGCTTCTTACTCAGACCTTGAAGAAACAGGCCTTTCAGAAATGGATGACTGCGATAGACCATCCTCCCCAGAGTCTTCAGATTCTATAAGTGTGTACAGACACCTCATGACAGATTCACCCGTGCCCGAATTTATGGGAATACTGTCGTCCTGTTTTCGAGAAAGGGGCGCTTCAGCAAGATCATCTTCTCCAGTGGCTTTCTCCTCAGAATCAGAGTTTGTTTCTTTCCCCATTCATTACTGGACACATCACAGGTTAAGAACAACTACTCCAATATCTGTTTACTCAGATGAGGAATTAGATCACAATAGCATAGATATGTTTGACCCTGACTTATTGTTTCCAGAATGCTCTGATGTCATTTTAGAAAGAGGTTCATCTCCAGACTCAGTGACATCTATGAATGAGCTGAGACGCCTTTCTCCAGATTCCCCAGTGCCAGAATTTTCAACAGCTCTTCCACAGTGTGAGATATATTTGAGGACAGAATCTGTTTCACCAGAACCCATAGGATCTGATGTAGATTATATGCTTCCAGACATTGAGCCTTACCTTGTAGAGTGCAGAGCTTCATCCCCAGAGTCCACTAATTCAGAGACTATAGATGAAAAATATCGGGCTTTATCTCCCGAGTCATTGACAGAAGATTTTACAATGACCCTTGACTCTACAATGCCCATGGACAACAATAGAATGTCTTCTCCGGATTCGTTGCCAGAAATAAGCAAATATAAGCGTCTATCTCCAGACTCGCCAATTCCTCAATTCACTGTGGAGGTTGTGGATGAGTATTTACCTTTTACCAATTCTCTTGGGTCATCGTCTTCAGAGTCTGAGGCTTCATACTCAGACCTTGAACTTAATGCAACTTCAGGTGGGACTGATTGTGAGAGACATTCTTCGCCAGAGTCGCGCAGCCGGCTTATGACCGACTCACCTGTGCCGGAGTTCATGAGAATCCTGTCGTCATATTTCATGGAGGGTAGTCCGTTACTCAGATCAACGTCACCTATATCTGCAACTTCAGACTCAGAGTTTGTAGCTTTACCTGTTGAATTTTGGTTCGACGACAGTCCAAGGCCAATGAGTCCTGATTCTTTTTACTCTGATGAGGAGTTGGATTTAACAGAAGGTCTACACTTTGTAAATGTTTTTGAGAAAGAAACCCCAGTTCTACAGGAATGTGTTCATGCAAAAACAGAAGTGACAAGCTCTCAATCGGAGTGCAGGATACATCCAAGTGAATCAGATGTGGAGTCTTCCAACCAAGTGCCAGACATAACGGTAGACGACAACTCTCAACGGGTAAGAGAGAAAGCACGAGCGTGGAGATATTCTTGAACATAACATTTAACAACGAATGTGCTTGATGGACTTGGTGTTGTCCGTTGTTCTACAAACTAACATGCAGCCGTCTTTTACAGCAATGAGTTTAAAACAGTAACCAACATAAAGCACCTCTTGCAGGATATATATATTGTGTAGTATACTTCTGTAGTTTTTAAAGTGTTTGTCAATTAATAATTTCACTTGCTCTTTCATTTTTATTTCAATCACCTATTCAAACATCAAATTTTGCATGTCGCACCATAGAGATCATATTAGCTGCATGTGTATTCTCCAAAAAATCCTAGCTGACAACAAGCATTTTGAGTGTTGAATGCAGTGAATCTGCACTTCTTGTAAAATAAATTCCCTCCTCACCTACCATCTATTCATCTCCAGGATTCAAAAGAACCAGAGGAGATGCAGGGTTTGTCCACAAAAGCACCACAAGTTGGTGGCAGGGATTCTCCGTTACCTCAAAAGAAAAGCACCCCAATTCCATTGCAGCTTCCAGAACAGACGACATACTTCACCCATCGGACCGTCACACCGGTGCTGCCTACGACTTCCATGTCCTCTGAACTCTTCTCGCCCATGTCCAGCCACTTCCTGGCACCTTTGGATTACGAGGCTGTTTTTTCAGGGCAGCAAAGTCTGAAGGTGTCTGAATCTTCGTTAAGTGGTCAACCTCAATCCAATCAATCCACGAGTAGCGCAGTTAATGCAAAAGCTACTGAGCAGTTCGAATTTTCTCCCGACTTTAACCGAGTTCTTGCAGAGTTTGACAAGACGGTGTATGAATTTGAATCACCGAAAAGGAAACCACAGAAGGCTTCTTCCCAAATGTCGGATTCAGACTCTGAGTTCTTTGATTGTAAACAAGCCTTGTCTGACTTGTCTGAGCCTGAGCCTGAGGAGACTAAAGCAGAACAAGAAGTTGCCTATCACATTTCTGAACCGCCGTCTCCGATGCCTGGGAGCTATCTGGACACACATCACTCCCTACATCCAGAAAGCTACAAACGCTTTTCCTCTGGTAGTGAAAGTCTACATCCGGAAAACTACAAGCGTTTTTCCTCTGGTAGTGAGAGTCTGGGTGAATTTGCATATGATTCAGGCGGATCGCACACTGGCCGACCCAGGTGTGAGGAGCTGCCCCCTAGAGGCCAGGCAGGGTATTATGACGATGACGATGACCTTGGAAGGGTAAGGTCTGAGCATGAGCACACTGCACCAGTTTGTCGCTTCGGGCTGAAGTTTTGAGTCTAGATTTATTATGATATACTCAAAGGTGTGGCTAACAACAGCTTGTTTGTGCATGTCAGAGTTAGACTGTGAAATGTGAATGTGTTTCCACTACGAGGTTTTACAGTTTCACAGTTTAACCAGTGAATTCTGACATTCAGTTTAGGAAGAAAAACAAAGTGATGTGATTGTGGTATAAACAAATGACCAGCACTGGAAATCTGCGAGTTTTAAGCTCTGGCTGTGGACAATGACGTTCTAAGCTTAGTCATTTTACTGATCTTGTGAAAGGAGAGTGTTTAGTGAAGTGATGCATGACTCACATTAAAAAGTCAAATGTTTTGCTGCATTTAATCCCCAGCTAAGTGCTCTGCCATTTGGTTTGAATCCTTCCCAAGGGCATAACATAAAAACATTTACAGCAAGCCATGGTATGATAATACCATGGCTTGCTGATCCACAAAGCATGTGCCCAAATATCTCCTCCCTTCTCTTCATCTCACTGCAGTTCATTTTTACAATTGTCATTCATTTTTCCCACATTGACTCTTCTATGTGCGTGAGGTGAAGAGACGGCGGTTTGCACGGTGCTGTAGAAAGTTATTGACATGTGACTGACATTGTCTCCAGGAGATAGCAGAGGAGCTAGGGGCTCTGTCTGATAGTTCAGAAGAAGAGATTCTGACCACCAGAGTGGTCCGACGAAGAGTAATCATTCAGGTAAACAGACAGGATCCGGCTGTCCAGTCTTTAAACAGTGGTGTGGATTTATTTTTGTATTTATTTTATTTTCTTTTGAATCGTGGTGATTCTTGTGTTGGGCTTGCATTCATTATTTTATCATATTTCATTTAAAGGCAATAAAAATCAAGACAGACAACAGAAATATAAGCATAATAAATAGCACGAAGCAAAAACAAACGGAACAATCAATGTGAAAAATCCTTTGTTTTGTCTAAGAATTTTATCCTGTCTTTTTTGGTGATATTCTGATTATCTTTCTTGCATTGATTCTTTATTCTTGTGTGCTACATGGGTCACATATTTAAAGAGGGCACTTTTGATGCAGTTTTTTTTTTTGTATTTGTGTATGTGTACATTTATGGTTGGTACCTATGGTTGCTGTGGCACATTCTTGCAGCCAATGGGAGGACAGACTGTTGAGTTGTGTTTGAACCTGAGCTGAGAAAATAAAGATACAGTATACTTTTGAACTAATATTCTTCTCTGTTTGTTTTGCAGGCGGACACGTTACCAGACATCCCACAGCAGACGGTGACTGAGGAGAAGTACACAGACGAGCACGGGAACTTGGTGGTCAAGAAGGTAGAACACATAAACCTACGTATAACAATCAATCAATCATCTAATATTTGTAGAGCGCCTTTCCTTCACACGGCAACACAACCCATTTCACATCAAGCCTAAATCATAAACGTTGAAATCTACTTACATTAATAGAATACAATTAAAACAAACATTAAGATCACAAGAAATATTAAAAACAGAGAATAAAATCACACAAGTAATTAAAAACAGAGAATAAAATCACACAAGTAATTAAAAACCTTAAAACATTAAAAACACAAACGACTGTTAAAACCATAAAAAGCCACAGTGCATTAGAAAGAGTAAAGATAAAATCCTTAAGTTGTATGCACAGCCGAACAGAACTGTTTTTAAACCTGGATTTGAAAACTTCCAAAGTCTCACGTTGCTTCCCCATGTTTAGTCCTGACTCTGGGCACCAGCAGGAGGCCAGTCCCTGTGCTCCTCAGAGTCCCAGCAGGAGGCCAGTCCCTGTGCTCCTCAGAGTCCCAGTTGGTTCATATGGCACTAACATGTCACTGATGTACTTTGCGAGGCCGTGGAGCCACAGTGCACATACTGTTTATAAACTGGAGAGGCTGAAAACCGCACAACACACTTCTCTTACGGCTGCTTTCCGTCCCATCAGATTACGCGGAAGGTGGTTCGAAAGTACGTGTCTCCAGACGGATTGGAGACTCAGGAAGTGACGATCGAGGGGTCGAAGCAGGACATGGTGCGGATAGAGGAAGGAGACACGGTTTCCAGAGTGGTTAAGAGGACAGTCCTGCACAGCGAAGGGGAACAGAAAGAGGTCAATAAATGTTGTTTGTCCCAACATAAAGAGTCTCATAGTCTAAGTTTGTGAGCTGTTATGGATGCAACATATTGAATTAATCTTAGTAGAAAACTTGTATAACCTTCCGAGTCACTATTCATGTTGTGATGTCACATGAACGCATCCAATATCAGCCTAAATAGCTTATAGTTTAAAATTATGGGCGAGGGTAAGTGAATAATCTTTCCTGGTGACATTGGTAACTGTCAAAAGATGGTCAAGATAGTTCATTATTGTTTTTCAAATTTGTATTTTATTGCTGCATGAAAAGAAGCTAAAGTTTTTTTCCCCTCCCTCCCATGGGTTCACCCTTCCCAATAAACATGTACATACACACATACACCCAACGCCTAGTTTAGAGCTAGTTTCTCCAATATTTTCGGCTCTACAAGACGCCGGACTGGTTTTTAAAACATATTAAAATGATGCAAATAATTGAACCAAGACCTAACACAGTGGACCATATTTTAATTGATGATTAAACGAATAACTATATATTTTTTTTATGGCTGTCAGTCAAATGTTTTCCAACAGACTCACAGACAAAAATACATTTTCTTCAAAGAGAAAACACACATCCTTAACATAAATATTCATACACACATAAACCCAACGCCTAGTTTAAAGCTAGTTTCTCCAATCCCTGGGCCAATCCACATAAAACAAAAAAAGTCGCAAAGTTTCACATCTTTGTCAAAACATATCAACTTTGGTCAATTTATAGTCTGTAAAACGAGTCTGGAAGCGGTAACAATATTCAAAAAAGTGACAGTGCTCTTTTTCACCTTTCTGATGGAAAAAGCTGATCCAAAGATACAAAAATACATTCATGTGAAAACTAGTTTCTTTATTATGCTAAAGTTAGAGATTATTGTTCATGTGTCTTCTGCTGTGTGCTTCTCATTTCTATTGTTCTGTAACCGGTGATGCAACACTGACATTTCCCCGCTGTGGAGTCAGAGATTCTTTGTAGGTGTCTCAGTTCTAACAGTGGTTCCTTGTGTCTCTAGCTGAGCTTCTCTGAGCCTCTCGCTCCCGCCGCAGCCTCAGCGTCGGAGTTCGAGGTGGAGAAGGTTCAGGGTCGAAAGGTCAGTAAAGTGGTGAAGACGACGGTGGTGCGAGGGGAGCGTCTGGAGAAGAAGAGCGGAGAGTCCTCACTGGCCGCAGACCTGCCCTCGGCCAGAGAAGACTTTGAGAAGGTCAGTCACACACTAAAATCTAATAAAACTACAGGCTTTCTCATTCTCTCCAGTCATTTGTGGTTCAGTCTTTTGAATCTGTATGCTTTGAAGGTTATTTTTAATTAGACAAAAGCTGTTTGTCACTGTAAAACTGCAAAATGAATGGATTTAATTAAATGAAATACAAATGAAAATCTAGAGTCAACACAAAGAGTAACCAAAGAGGGACTGAAGACATGAACCAAGACAGAGAAGGACTGACAATGACGAAACAAGGAGTGAAGGACGACACAGGGTTTAAATACACTAACGACTAACGGGAAAAACCTAAACCGTGACACTGGGACCTGACATGTTTGGGCCAGACTCAAGCCCTAGGGCAGGAATGTCAAAGTCAAATACATCAGAGGCCAAAAAACCTTATTAGCAACAAGACGAGGCTCTGACTGGTAAAAGTTTATTAAAACATATTCACATTATTGATTATAATTGAGCCCAGTAAGCCCTAATACAGTGAAGCGAATTTTATTTAATGATTAAATCCAATGTTTTCTTATGTCTCAGTGCGGCCGGTTCTAGTGCTAATCAAATATCATCCCGTGGCCACAATAATTAATTCAAGTGTGAGCCAAGGTGAAGGCCCCCTCGTCTCTGTTGATGGTCCTTGCACACCTTCTAAGCATCAAACATAGGAAGACAAAATGAACTGTTTACATTCATTTACTTTTGAATCTTAGTCTTTTTGACATGTCCCTGATCTGCCCCCAGGCGTTGGTCTATGCGGGGGGCTTTGGGAAAGTGCAGATCCCTCATGTTATAGAGAGGGAGGTGGTTCAAGAGGACGGATCAGTGGTCAGAAGGTCTGCCTCAGAGTGACTAACAGCTCAGAGCATGTCCCAGTGCTAACAAACTCCACTCACTGCTGGAGAATACGGGTTTTCTTTGCACTTTTAGACGTCCAAGGACAGGTTTATTTGTAAATAGCATGTACAAGTGCTTAGAAAATCTATAAATATGGAGAGTGCTTTCCCTGCTGTACTTAGGGATCAACTAACTACTGGTTTTCTTTGCATCTTTGCACTTTTTGTTGCGCTTTTAGAGGTCCAAGGGCAAGTCCGAACACAAAACCAAAATAAATAATCACAAAATCACTCACAGTACATAGAAAAACAATTAAATATTTTAGTTTTGTTTTTACAATTTTTTTTATACTTTATTACTACTATTATCCATAATTTGCTTTTTATTTACTATATTTTCAATCACAAGGGAACATTAGTGGCAGGAAAAGGATTAAAAAAGGAAAAAGTCTTACTATGTCTGTATGTAACATGAAAATACATAATAACTATTCACTGTAACTAATGAAAACAAGACGATAATGTAATTAAGCTAAATTAAAACGCACAGAAAATACAAGTTGTTTGTATGATTTTTAAGCATTGTGAAACTGAAATGTGCGGCAAAAACAGCCCAAAAACCACACCGCTTTTGCCCAGCTTTACAGCGTGTGCTCGGACTAATCCCACTAAAAGCCTTGACATCTCTTCAAACCAAACGTAATCTAATTTTTCTCTCTTCCAGAAGCCAAATGCGTAAAGCGCGCACCCAGAAGAGGACCGTGGTGAGAGACGGCCGCGGCAAACAGATCCACCTGGTGCGAGAGGACGACACCCCCCAGGCCCTGCACCCGGACCTCCTGCAGCAGCACCTCCACAGACTGCTCCAGCAATACTGCACCGACCAGGACCCAGGACCCGGACCTGGACCTGGACCCAAGCCGGAGAGCCAGTCCGAGCGCGAGGACGAATTCAGCTCGGAGTGAGGAAAACCGGGGGGTGTGTCGCGGAGAAAAAGGATTGCCCGATTTGTGACCAAAGATAGTTCGCTGTGTTTTGTGGATGCTTTTGCCTGACTTTGCCCTCTCTCGTGGGCCTCTTCTGGCAACAACAAAAAAACTCTTGTAAAGATTTGTACATAGAGCGAAGAACAAAAAACCACAAAAAAGCGGGAAAGAAGCATTTACTACGTTTGCCCCATAGAGCTGCTGCTGCTGCTGCTGTACTGTTAGCGCACTACGATCACAACTTCTGCGGTCTTCCCATAATGCATCTGTCCTCGTGCCGTGTGTGTGTGAGTGTGTGTGTGTGTGTGAGTGTGATAAAGTATTGAATGTTGTGTGTTGCTGAGATTCAGGGTTTTTTTTGCACTCGACCTCCACGTTCATCTCAAAAAAAGCCTTTTCCGGATGCAGCCGGTGGAGTTTGGGTCGAAGTGAAAACCTGATGTCTGTCCACCATTGTTGTTGTTTATATTCGGGAACTATCTCAAATTGAAGTTTTTAAGTCTGAAAAAGATCGGTTCTATTCTGAATCTCAATTGCAGACAGTTCGGGCTGTGTACCTTCAATCATGTCTAGGTTTCAAATGTTGGTAGGCAAACATCATACATTCTATAGGCACATTTTAAAGCTGGGGTGTGTAACTTATATTAGAATCTAGTTTATTGTAAAGCTAATTCCTAAGTTTACTTCTATCACTATCTTCTATCTAGTTTCCACATGCATATATCTGTGGCCTCAGTCATATCTTTAGAAATTGGCTTTTTCAGACAGAAAAGTGAAAAATTGGACAACCGCCTTCACTCAGCCGATCAGCTCAATTCAATGTATTTTTGCAAAGCCCTGAATCAAAACAGCCGTTATCTTGGAGGACATTACAAAGCTGTCGATTCGCCAACACAGATCAGAGAATCAAAGGAAAGGCAATGATTAAAAAAAACACAGAGAGTCATTGATCCATAAGAGGAAGATGACCAATGTCCATAAAGGTCCTGGATCATCACCACTGTCCTTAGACCCTCCTACATAGATAGACAGATAGACAGACATTTTATTGATCCCCGTCGGAGAAATTCAGGTGTCCAGTAGCAGCAAAAATAAAATATCAAATCTGCTAGTAATCTGCAAGGAACAAATCAGAAAGCCAGTGGGAAAAAAGTGAGAAATCTCTGGTAGGCTCACAGTGAAAAACAGAGAGTTGAGGGTTAAATCGTGAGCTATCCTTACATTTACAAGCTGCTAAAGACAAAACAAAATCTCATTAGTAAGACTCTTACTAATGAGTCAGATTATGCTCTTCTCTATGTGTACAATATTAAGCAGAAATTCTACTATTGAGGTTTGGAATCAGAACTATTTTCAGGTTTTAAAAAGCTAAAGTCATCGTAATAATCTCCCAATAATCCTGAGGTACAATGGTCGGACAGTTAATCTGCGCCGGTCTCAGTCTCTGTGCTTCAAACCCTCTCTCCTTCTACACGTTTATTATTTATGTATTTATTTCCGCTGTCCACGTGACAAAGTTTGCGCGTGTGCTTGAATGTTATTTCCAGGTGTAAGTCTTGTTTTTATCACTGTAGAAAAACCAACCGAAAGAAAAGTATGTTTGGTGCGAATCTCTCCGAGTTTCAGACTTTGGCCAAAAAGGAACCAAAACAACCGTTGGATGTTTCCGGATGCAGATAAAAAGAGGTTCTAATTGGTTTAATAATCAGCATCTTGTTCCGATATATAATTATACCAGTGCACAAACCTACGCGGGGCATGTACAAGTTTATCAATGAATGACTACTAAAAAGGTTAGCAGCCGCAGTGTGTCCATGGCAGACCAATAAAACTGTACATGTGACCACGCCCGACTCAGACCCTTCTTTTTAAACTCGTCTGTGGATTATGCTCCAGAAATAACTTTGCATTTGTGGTTTTAAAACGTGTGGATTTTCTGTTTGTTTCATTTATTCATGTATTTGACAGGGACATCACAAGTCAACACGGAACAACTTTTGCTAAATTTCAACCCCAGTCCCTGGTTCTAGCAAAATATGAGGTAATAATTGTTGGAATCGAGTGGTTTTTATCTTAATTTGAGTTCATTCTGACTGTGTTAAAACAAGATTCTCCAATGGGACAAAGCCATTTAGTCTTATGTCAAGAAATGTTGCGTTATTTTCTCTTTCCAAGGGAGACATTTGTTTGTATTTTTTAAAAACCAGATAATTTTTGCTTTGTCCCTTTGGCAAATCTTGTTAAAGGCAGTCAGAATGATACATTAAGCCAAATTTGAGCAATCTCTGACTTTTTTTAAATCATCTTTTGCAGTGTAGTGAGGTCAGATAAACATGCGCTATGTACCCACTCTGACTCCTATATCAAAAACAGGTCCATTTTTGGGCATATTTTACAAATATAGAAAATGAACGAAAGAAACCGGAAAATAGAACCTGTTTTTGTTCCATAGTGGAGAATATTAAAGTGGAGAATCTACAGTATATTTAGGGTCTACTTGTGAAACTCAAATTTATATGTTCTGCCGACAAAGCAGTGTATGTATAGGAGACATTAATTAGCAAAAATAGATAGAAGTGTCATTAGAAAATACATATTTGAAAGGTTTGCATTTTGCCCTTTACCAAGAAGTTTTTGAAAAGCCAGATCTATTCTAGTGCCATACAAATAAAGTTTAACCCTTTTTTTTCACATTTTAAAAACTGAGGCATCTGTGGTTATTTAGCGTCTAGTTTTATACATACAGCTCTGTGGGGATTTTACAGGCAAAAGTCTTCAGTTTGTGGGCCATTTTTCACAGATTATGAATGATGACCATCGACTGTATATAGATGGACAATGCAAACCCCCCCAATCTCAATGAAGCTCCATAGGGAAGTGCTCATGGATGAAGTTTGGCTCCAACTTGCTCTGGCTCCTTGAGAGGTAAAGACTCTTCACATGGCATTTATTCATTCACTCCGTACTCTGGGGTGGCAAGATAATAATGTAGCCACAGCTGCCCTGAGACTGACTGCAACCAGTACAAGTTCAATTATGGTATGTTTTTTTTTATTTTTACAGGGACAGTGTACAATAAACATTAGCCAAAAGGAGAGATGCATTGTACCAGGTTGTACACCTGTTATACTTCATCGTCCACGTAAAATATGTCCCCTGCATTTGACCATTGCTGCCAGGGCCTTTGTCGGGACCTGAGCTGGAGGATTTTACCTTTTGTACATGATTAAAAGTGGTAGGGGAAACCGGAGGGAATCAGCCATGGGGAGAACATGCAAACTCCACTCAGAAAGGCCCTGTTCCAACCGGGATTTAAACCCAGGTCCTTCTTGCTGAGAAGCCACAGCGCTAACCACTCAGCCGCACACCCAGTATCACCACCACCAACCATTCACACACTCACCAGACTCATTCTAGGCACTGTGGGTGAAGTGTCTTGCCTAAGGACACACCGACAGCTTCACACTTTACAGCCACTGTGGTGTTCCCAGAGGTCTCCAATCATGGCACTAACCAGGCCCTACCCTGCTTATCTTTAGAGGTTGAACTGGTCTGCTCCAAAGGAAAGATCAACTTCTCATCTTAAAACAACACATTTTAACAAACTATATTTATCTTTTTTGACTGAATCAGGTCATTAGAACAGTCTGTTTTTCATCACATCGTTTGGATTTCAATGGTCTTTTGTTGTTCTCTGACTAAAAATACCACACCACACAGACCAGACTGGACTCGAAAGCCACTGATGCGTAAAAATAGACAAAATTGGTTCATGCTTTGACATTTTTGTGATCCTATTTTTATATGAGCAGCTATTTGGATGACTTGAGATACCATATTTGGCCACAAGAGGTCAGCGAGGGCATCAAGTCTATACAGAGTCTAGACATGTAGCCTGTTAATACTGAGGCTGTACATCCAGGACTGAGGCTGTAGACCCAGGACTGAGGCTGTGGACCCAGGACTGAGGCTGTACATCCAGGACTGAGGCTGTAGACCCAGGACTGAGGCTGTAGACCCAGGACTGAGGCTGTAGACCCAGGACTGAGGCTGTAGACCCAGGACTGAGGCTGTAGATCTAGAAATAAAAACTGTAGACCCTGGACTGAGGCTGTAGACCCAGGACAGAAGCTGTAGATCCAGGACTGAGACTGTGTAGAACCAGCCTCAGTCCTGTAAAACCAGAACTTAGGCAAGAAACTTTTGGTTGCTTTTAAGAATTTTGGGTGCTAGTAAAGCTCATTGACTTCCAGCTGTGTGAAGCCTTTGAAACACGCGAGGATAGAGCTGCTGTAATAAATGACAAGTGCAGACATGTATTTCTGGAAGCAGAGACAGACCTGCGGCTGCCTCAGATATGTGAAATAATCACTTTTTTTGACGTATCTCAAAATCTCTGCTCACTTATATACTCAGATGTGTAGGCTCCTTAAGTCTTAATGTATGCACTTTGGCTTTTAAAATGTGTGTTTTTACTTGAGGCAAAACTGAATCTGATTGTGGCAAGTCTCTACAGAGCCAATTTAAAAGGGGGCTATAATTAATAAAAACTTTTTTTTTTCTGATAAAACACATTCAAAACATATATTTCCCACCTTTGCAATGTGTTTTCGTGTTATAGATAAGTAATAAATCAGTAAAATAACTTTTTAATATCAACGCCTCTGATTGGCCAGAAAAATGATGACGTACTTAGAGGGGTCGCAGCTCCCGCCTCGCTGTTTATGGCATTGCTCCTGCTGCCGCTTTGACACAAATAAACCTTAAAATGGGTGTATTTTGTACGGCCCCGGGATGCAGCAATGAAAGTAACAAAAAGAAGAGTGTAAACAGCAGTCCCTACGATCTTTGACTTATTCAGAGAAGGCCACGGTCCGAAAAAAAAGAGAGAAGACACCAGCGCCAGTTTCATGAAATTAGTTCTATCAAGCTCCAACTAAAACCAATTTTAGTTGAGTTTCAACTCAGTATTCAGCAGAAAACACAAAAACTGTCATTGAACCATGAATCCATGTTTCACTCTAACTATGTTTAGTAAAAGATATAGATATGACACATACCATCATGTTTTAGACTTTAGAACCACAGACACACGTTCAGAATAAGACCATATATCAGGGGTGGCCACTGGCCAACCAGTCAGAGACTAAGAGCCAATTTTTTTTACTGTGTTATCAGACAAATGTGCACTACATAAACATCACCCCAACCCTTACACACGCACGCACACGAGCACGTACGCACACGAGCAGACACGCGCACACACATGCAATCTGTCTGAGCAGAGAGAGGTGTGCTCTGCTCAGATAGATGTATTGTAAATGTCATCAACATGATAATGACAGAAATTGACTCGTACAGTACTAAATGGCTGGACTCGACTCTCCCTGGTTTGCGGGCGCTTCTACCGCTCGCTTCAGCCGCTCCCCGGTACTTTTTATTAATGGTTTGGCCCTGGTTCTAACCGGGCGAATCGATACCAGAACAATTTCACGTCAGCAAACCTCAATTATGATTCCGAAATGAATGCTTTCAATCTCTAACCAAGAAAAAAAAATCAAGTTTCAACCCAGTGTTCAGCAGAAACACAACTGTCTTTATCGAACCATGATTCACTCTGACTGCGTTTAGTAAAAGATATAGATTTGACACATAACACCAACACCACTTTAGCTGATTTAGAACCACAGACACATGTTCAGTATAAGACCAGATACTTTTGCATTTGATTGAAGACAGACACTCACCAGGCAGAGTTGGCTTATCTCCTGGTGTAACGCTAGCTGGTGTTAGCTGGTTTTAGCATGTTAGCCGGTGTTTAGCCGATGTCCGTAAATGTAATCCATTTGGTCAAACCACCTCCAGACTTTTCGGGTCTGCCTCTACTTCTGCTGCTGCGATCTTTCATTTCACGGTTGTCACTTTTAAGCTTTTTAACTTTTCTCTGCATTGTCATGTTCGTGGGAATCATTCTGCTCCGTCCTTAGCGCTAGCTCCACAAACACCTTCTGGTTTCTGGTGGAACCATCGAGCTCACGCTGGTGTCCTCTCCTCAAACTGAGGAAGGTGTTGCCCTCATCCAGCGACCAAGGAATTGTTTTCCGTACGGACGTCATGGGTCGAGGCAACGTGTTGTTTGTTATGATATTTGCAACAGCTGAGGCAATACAATACAATACAATTTATTCTTGTATAGCCCTAGGTCACAACAGAAGTCATCTCAGAGGACTTAACAAAACCATTGAAATCACCAACACAGGTCAGAGAATCAACAGTTAAAACACATGGAGAATATAAAGCACACACAGAAGAAAATGTCCATACATGTTGTAGAATGCTAAAGTGTCCTGATCATCACCAATCCTTTCTGTTGGACACTAACTGTCCAACAAGACCCTCCTGCATCGACAAGGAAAAACTCTTAAAAAACCCAGTGGGAAAAAGTGAGAAACCTTGGGGAGAACTAGGGAAACCCACAGGGAGGGAGACCCATTTGAGAAAGGGATCTAATGAGGGCTAATGATCTAGGACCTAAGCTAGCTACAGAACGTGGACCAGTGGCCGCTGAACGTGGACAGGTCCGGTGCAGGACTGAAGCACTCCCAGGCGGGTAGGGCAGGGAAGTCCGCAGGTGTAGATGGAGGAGGCCAGGCTCAGAGATCCCGTCATCGTACCATGAAACAGACAATGGGACAACGGGTGAATAGCAATGAACAAACTACAGTCAGAATCCTAAAAATGCTAAACAGATAAAGTAGGAAGGAGGAGAGGATAGTGCTCAAGTTACCATACTTCTCCCAGCAAACTGACTCCCTATGCAGCTTGACTGACAGTCTGAGGAGTTTAGCCTTCCCAGAGTCTTACCTTCCTAGCCATATGCTAAACTAAAGAGGACTGTTTTAAACCTAGCCTTGAATAAAGAGAGCGTATCTGAAAGGAGGCGAGACAGCAGCAGCCACGGCTAGGCTAGTCTAGGCTACAGCACCAAGATTCATGGATTGCACACCAGGCGTGCAAACCGATCCAAACAAACCTAATTATATATTATATATCATATACATCACATATACCATACATACCATATATATCATATGTAATACACAACATAGCATAATATATAACATAATATACAACATAACACAATACAAAACATAATACATATATTGTATAATATATAACATAATACAGCATATATATATAATATATACACCATATATTATATATTACCTAATTATATGCTAAATTAAAGTAGAGTGCTTTAAGCCTGGCCTTGAATGTGGAGACCGTATCTGCTTCCTTAACATAAATGGGAAGCTGATTCCACAGTAAAGGAGCTTGGTAGCTAAATGCTCTGCCACCAACAGTGACCTTTGAGACCTTAGGGACCACCAGACGTCTGGTGTTTTGTGAGCGCAACGCTCGACTTGGTTGATACGACACTAACGTGTCTTGGAGATGAGAAGGAGCCAAGCCATTTATGGCGTTATATGTTAAGAGAAGGATTTTAAACGTTATTCTGTACTCCACAGGGAGCCAGTGGAGTGATTTTAACACCGGAGTTATGTGCTCCCTCCTTTTGGTGCTGCTGTATTCTGAATAGGGTTGGGCACCGAGAACCGGTTCCTATTTGGAACCGGTTCCTAAAGTGCGGTTCCGGAACCGTTAAGAAGACGTTTGTATTTTGATTCTTTTTTCGATTCCTAAATGCCGGATGCGGCCCGCACAGCGGCATCGGAAGCGTTTGGAAGGTGGGGGGGGACACGTTTCAAAAGTGCTTAGCAGCTGTCCACCCAGCGTAATAAAGCCAGGGCTTTATTACGCTTTGTGAAAAACTCAGTAAATTAAGCTCTTATGAGACGGCGCGCTCGTGTTTGCATCCACATTTAGCTTCAGCCACACCGTTAACTCCTGCCATCGCAAGTCAAGGGGTAAAGGAAGCAAACATTTATCCGTCAAATGACTAATTCAGATATTATTTGGTTAAGTTAGAGTCCAGACAGCGAGGTTTAACGGGCGTATTGACCGGTTGAACACTCGTGCTAGCCCGGTGCAGTTTCCCCAAACTCACGCTACATCAGTTTCATCACTCGCTTTACAAACACATCCAAAACTGATGTTCCTTACCTTAAAGTTACTGGTCAGGCCCTTTGTAATGATGAAGAAGGGAAACACGCTGTCCACCTGCCGAGGACCGCAAAAAGTCCTGCTCCTCCTCCATGTAATAATCCGTAAAAAACTCCAAAAACACGATGCACGAGTCCTTGTGCTTTGGTCAAATCTGTCAGTCCGTCCAACGATAATCCTCCAGTATTCTCACTTTAGCCGTTTTTCAGCGGTTTACAGAGACGTGTTTACATTTCAGCCGCTCTGAGATGATGGTGGGCGGTGCCACATAAGTTACTGTGTGTGTGTGTGTGTGTGTGTGTGTGTGTGTTCGTGTTCCTTGTTTTTTAATTTAATTTGTTTTTATGTAAAGCACTTTCTGTTGCCTTATGGCAGGAAAAGTACTTATGAAATAAAATTTGATAAAAAATTATCTTTTTTTTTTCTCTCCTGCACCTCAAAGAATCGGAATCGAGAATCGTTTAGAACAGGAATCGATAGTGAGAATCGGAACCGGAATCGGAATCGGAAAATTGCAAACGATGCCCAACCCTAATTCTGAACGAGCTGGAAGCTCTTCAAAGAGGCTTTAGGGCACGCTGCCAGTAAAGCGTTACAGTAGTCGAGCCTTGAGGTGACAAACGCGTGAATAAGTTTTTCCGCGTCACTTTTAGGAAGGAAATTCCTAATTTTAGCGATGTTCCGTAAGTGAAGTACGCCGTTTTAGTTGCTTGGCTTATATAAGCCTTGAAGGAGAGTTCTTGGTCAAAAATGACTCCAAGATTCCTCACAGTGTTACTGGGTATAATACTGACATTATCGAGAGTAAGTATCTGGTTAGTGAGGGTGTCACGCAGGCGCTTCGGACCGAGTAGGATCACTTCTGTCTTCTCCGGGTTGAGAAGTAGGAAGTTAAGAGTCATCCACATTTTAAGGTCCTTTATGCAGGCACTGAGCTTTTCCAGCTGATCTGTCTGATTTGGCTTCATCGACAGATAAAGCTGTGTGTCATCTGCATAGCAGTGGAAATTAATTCCATGCTTTTTAATAATGTTTCCTAACGGCAGCATGTAGAGAGTGAAAAGAATCGGTCCGAGTACCGAACCCTGCGGCACACCAAATTCTACTCCAGAATAAGGCGACGAGTTCTGATTTACGTTGACGAAGTGATACCGATCTGATAAATAGGATTTAAACCAGCCAAGGGCTGTTCCTCTAAGACCTATATCACATTCTAGCCTCTGCAGTAGAATGCTGTGGTCTATTGTGTCAAATGCAGCACTAAGGTCCAGTAGGACCAGCACTGACACTTGTCCATTATCAGCAGCTAGTAGTAAGTCATTTGTGACTTTGACTAGTGCCGTTTCAGTCTATGATGAGCTCTGAATCCAGATTGAAAGACTTCAAACATATTATTTTCCTGCAGGTGGCAGCAAAGCTGCTCAGCTATAAGTTTTTCCAGGATTTTAGATATGAAAGTGAGGTTTGAGATCGGTCTGTAGTTTGTAAGTATTTCTGGGTCCAGGTTTGTTTTCTTCAGAAGGGGTTTGATTACAGCGGTTTTAAAAGCTTGTGGGACATAGCCACATTGTATGGATGCGTTTATTATATTTACGATAGGCTCAATTATCAAAGGAAGTATGTCTTTGAAGAGCCATGTCGGGACTGCGTCTAACATGCAAGTTGAGGCTTTTGAGGATGTGACCACAGAGATCACCTCTGCTTGACTCACAGCCATGAATTTATCGAGGCCCACTGAAGAGTCCAAGTGGGAAGTCACGTATGCCGCTTCAACCTGTCCACCACTAACAGCAGGAGCAACCTCCTCCAGTTTGTCACGGATGGATGTAATTTTATTATTAAAGAAGTGGAGAAAGTCGACACTGCTCAGTGAGCTTGGAATTTTAGGCTTGATTGCGCTATGGCAGTTTGTGAGTTTAGCGACGGTGCTAAACAAAAATCTACTGTTATTTTTATTCGCTTCTATTAAAGTTGAATAGTGTTGAGTTCGAGCCCTGCGAAGGGCATTCTTGTAGTTTCGGAGACCTGCTTTCCACTCCCTGTGGACAGGCTCCGAGTGGGAGTGGCGATATAGCCTCTCCAATTTTCTGACGTCCTGTTTTAAAGTGTGGAGTTGAACACTGTACCAGGGCGACAATGATCTAATCCTAATAGTTTTCTGTTTTAAAGGAGCTGCTGCATTTAATGCAGATTTTAAAGACTCCATAGTTATGTCCACCGTTTGGTCAATGACTGAGGGACTGCAGCAGCTGTGAACAGGTTCACCTGCAGCAGTATTCAACATAGGCTGTATTAGTTCTTTGAACCTTGTGATAGATTTATCATTTAAGGTTCTTTTCATTATGGTTTTATCTTGCGGGACAGGAAAGTCCTCCAAATCGAGATCAAACGTGATCAAGAAAAGCTTTGACGCTGGATGTCAACATTGGAGACATCACAGCCGTAGGTCAGGACAAGGTCCAAGGTGTGGTTATGAATGTGAGTAGGTTCCTCAACATTCTGAGTAAAACCAACACTATCTAGTATGGCGCTGAAAGCTTTGTTTAAGCTGTCAGTGCTGTCGTCCACATGTATATTGAAGTCTCCAGTTATAACTGTTTTCCCATTCCAAAACTAGGTTTGAAATGAAGTCAGAGAATTCTGTTAGGAACTCGCTATAAGGACCAGGAGGTCGGTATAAAACTATAAATAGCACCGCTTTTTGTTTTCTCCACCCAGGACAGGTGATTGAAAGTGTTAAGTTTTCAAACGAGTGAAAAGCATTGTTGGTTTTGGGACTAAGAACCAAGTTGGTGTGTGATATAATCGCAACACCACCGCCGCGACCTGTAGTTCTCGCTTTCTGGTAGTTAACATGCGTCGGAGGAGTGCACTCATTCAATCTAACGTAGTCGTCCTGTTGGAGCCAAGTCTCCGAGAGCGCAAACAAATCCAAGCCCTTGTCTATAATAAGTTCATTTATGAAAAGCGATTTAGACGAGATTGATCTGACGTTCATTAAACCACATTTAACAACCCTACTGTTAGAACTATTTCTGTCTGTCTGAACTTTTATTAAGTTACTGTGTCTGACACCCAGGTCAGATTTCCTCGCATATTTAGACTTCAAGCGAGGAACACACACAGTTTCAATCTGACTAGCTTCTGAGGCTAGTAACTGAACAGATGGGGGCTCAGAGGTTGTGGCAGAGCAGCTCTGCACCCGGGCCTCAGTTCTGCACCGTCATTTGAGCCGGGAAGAACAGTTTAGAGCCAGGGCCAAATTCTTAGCCGAAAGGGATGTACCCGCCAACGTTGGGTGGATATCATCCGAGCGGATGAGACCGCGCTTTCCCCAAAAGGCACTCCAATTGTCAACATGAACAACACCACTTCGAGGGCACCAGCCAGACAGCCAGCGGTTGAAAGCAGAGTGTCTGCTGAATGCTTCTGCACTGCTAGTGCTAGGTAGGGGCCCAGAGAAGATGACAGTGTCGGCCATTGTGCTAGCCAGCTTGCACACCGCGGCGACTTGCAGCTTCAACACCTCGGACTGTTTCCGCCGAACGTCATTACCACCCGCGTGAATAACAATTCGACGGAAACGCTGCTTGTGGGTCATCATGAGCCTCAGATTCCCTTCAATATCACCAAGCCTGGCCCCAGGGAAGCGCCGAACAGTGGCTCCTGGGATCTTAACACCTCTAACAATAGAGGAGCCAATTACCAGCGCATCAGCGACTCCATCGGCTCTCTCAGCAGCTCTCTCAGCGGCTCTCTCAGCGGCTCTCTCAGCGGCTCTCTCAGCGGCTCTCTCAGCGGCTCTCTCAGCGGGGCCTTCTTCCCCGCCCGGCCGCGCGGGGGCGCAGCCAGACAGAGCGTCCCAGCGATTGTAAATGCTAACAGGAGGAGGCCCAATGGGGAAACTACCAACAACACGTCGCCCTCTCCGAACAGTCACAAAGCCATCACTATCCTGGTCTTGTCCCAGCTGCGGAGGACGGGCTGGGAGGCTAGGCTCGCTAGTTCTCCTCTGCCTTTCCCTAAAGCTGCGCTCCGCTGTCCCTGAGGATACGGCCTGGCTGTAGTTAATGCTAGCGCTAGCTCGAGACTCCAGTGCTCGAAGACGCAGCTCTAACTCACTGACCCTGGATTCCAGAGCTACGACTACACTACACTTCACACATCTATCACTACCCTCAGAGAAGGATCCAGGGTTTAGACTCGCCATATGGCAACTCGAGCAGTAAAGGACTGAGGGAGAGACAGCAGCCGCCATAGGAGTAGCGAGTTAGCGGCTAGGCTAGGCTAAGCTACCGCACAACAGACTCCGAGACCAGACAAACAACCGCTACCTAAACCTCAGCTTCAGTACAGCTGACTCGGAGTGCTTACACAGTTGGTGTACAATACGTGGATTTGTAATGTGTTTGTTAGTGCAAACAGAGATCAGAGTGATAGTAGTCAAGAAACACGCTCACCGGATACAGGAAGTTACGTCCAATAGGCAGCAGCTGCAGAGTGATTGACAGCGCATCTGACCAATCAGAATTGACGTTCGCCGACGTCAGATTGTTTTGGTGGCCTGGCTAGTGGAGTGAAGTCGGACTTTACTATGGGTCAGAACTACATAGGGAATGAATGGCAGCGCCACCACCTAGGCGTTTTTGACGCTTGTCGTGTGGAAGCCCGAGAGCCGCACGGAATCAGCCAAAGAGCCGCATGCGGCTCACGAGCCGCGGGTTGGCCACCCCTGCCATATATGTTTGCATTTAATTGAAGACAGACACCACCATTTCTCTCAAAGTCAACATCTGGAGCTGCGACATAGAGTTGAGGCTTCTCTCTCTGTGTTGTGGGTATTGATGTGTTGCTGGTGTTAGCGTGTTAGCTGATGTCCGTAAAAATAATCCATCTTGTCAAACCACCTCCAGACTTTTCAGTTCTGTCCACTTTTACGGCTGGGATCTTTCATTTCACGGTAATCACTTTTATGCTTTTTAACTTTTCTCTGCACTGCGATGTCCGTGATATCTATTCTTTCGCCCGTAGCGCTACCTTCGCTAACACTCACTCGGGTGGCACCATCGAGCTCAGACTGACAGCATCCGCAAACGAGTCGAACCCGGTCGGACCATAGATCCATGACTCCAGCCCGTGGAATGTTGAGTTCTTGAAGATTGCTCCTCGTCTGAACCGAGTCAGAGTCCTCAAAATCAGAATTACTGTCATAACAAGTACGCAAGGGCTCATAAATAAAAACCCCTGACTTGTATTGTCCATCACTGAATGAGAAAGATCTGTTTAAAACGTCCGTATACAACGTTATGGCTTACAAATGCATATCAACAAAGCCCAAAGACCCCTACATGTACGTCACTTCCGGTCTCTGCAATTTTTCCGCACATTTCTTTTTGCATGATAAATATTGATTGAAACCGCTGAGGGAATGAGTTTTATTTAACACAAAAAAGACCACAATATGCCAACAAAATAGGAATAGGTCCCTTTTAATACCACAGCTGTTTTTGGTGTAACCTCAAAACCAAATGATTTTACTGTAAGACTTAGAAATATGTGTTTGCATGCGTCATACTGGGGAGCTTTAATTAAAAATGCTAGAATTGTTGTCAAATCTGCGATACCATAAACAGTTTAGAAGTCAAATTGTCAACGAGAGACAGAATATACATTTGCTACAGAGATCGAGAGAGACCAGAGAGAGAGACTTTGTGGAAAAGTAAAAACATTGTCGAGTTAAATTTGTGTGAAAAACGTTTATTGTTCCTCAGTTATTACTGGAGGCAAAGTCCAGAGAAGTCTTCCACAAATGCATTAGTACAGTCCATTGTTGTCAAGTCTAAAGCCAAAAACAGTCTCATAGTTTCTTGCTGAGTCTATGACACTGTTTTAGACCTAATTGTCCTAACCCTAACCCTAACGACACGGATTGGAACATTCTTACAGCTCACACGCAGAACCAATCCGCCAAACTCAAACGAGCAAAGAGAGGCTGTTGCTTTGCTCTGACTGATCTACACCAGGAAGACCAACTGGTTTTACAGAGGTCTCACTGAGGTTTTCCTTCCAACCAAACAGGAACACTGCAGACTACACTCATTTCATCAGGTCTTCAGGTCGAGCCTGGACCTGGGGCCATGAGGAGTCTGGTCCTGCTCTGTCGGACTGAGACCTCAGCCACACCTCCTTCTGAACCCGCCGGACCTCCCTGATCTCCAACGCGGTCTGGAGACCCAGACTCGTTGGAGGCCATTTTGTGCAGAATCAGCAAAGCAGCATCTGCAGGTGTTTGTGTTGCCTCAAAGCTCCAGAAGCACAAACAGCCGAACAAACTCTCCAGTACATTCTGCTGCTTTTGCAGCTTAAAGCTTTTTGTGGACAACCCAAACCCAACCTGACAACCCCTTCATGGATCCATGAGGGGGTTGCCAGTTATGGCTGATGCACTCAGCCAATGGAATGCTCGATTTTAAGTTTTTGTTTTGTTTTGTTTTGTAGTTTTTTTTAAAGTTTTGCTTTTATTTTTTTTAGATTGTTAAGTTTTTTTTGTTTGTTTTTTTCAACCAGGAGCGTCCCACTGAGATTTCAGAATCTCTTTTTCAGGGGTGTCCTGGCCCCTCAGAGAGAGGATCTATTGTCCATGTTTTTAGTGGTAGGGGAAACCGGAGCACCCGGAGGAAACCTACGCAGACACGGGGAGAACATGAAAACTCTACTCAGAAAGGTCCTGTGTCCGTGAGGATTCGAACCCAGAACCTTCTTGCTGAGAAGTACGAATGCTAACCACTCGGCCACCGTGTCGCCCGAAGGGATTTACTTACTTGCGACTGCACCTGAAGTTTGCAGCCTTTTGTTTCGTCTTCTTCTGTAGTTCTTTAGCTCGTTGTTCCTCCTCCTGAGCTTCCTGGTCTTTCTGAGCGAACAGTTGGACCAGGCTCCTAACGTTCAGACCTAGCACCCTGCGCACCTGTCTAAAGTCTACGGATTCTGGTTCAGACACGCTTTCATTTCTGACTATAGCTTCTATCGCGGTCTCTTTCTCGGTCCCTAACGCGTCCCCTATCTGAGTTTCTATAGCAGCCTCTAACTCTGTCTCTTTTGCGGTTTCTACCTTGCTCTCTATTGTGGCCTCTATCGCGGTCTCCACCTCGGCCTCTGTCTCTAACTGAACAGGCTCCTTCATAAACTGAAGGGTCTCCTGTTTAAGACGAGTCAGATCGTCTTCTAACTTTGTGATGTCGAGGGTTATGGACTCGTTAGCCTCCATCACAGCCTTGAGCTGACGATCTTTCTCTGGTAACTGGAGCTGCCTCTGTCTGAGTTCTTCTAGGATTCTGTTGGCTTCCTTCCACTGCGCATCTCGCTCTCGCGTCAAACCCATCAAACGCCTCATTCTGGTCGTGGCGACTTCTATCTGATCTTTGACCTCAGTTACGGTCTGATCCTTGGCATTCTGCTGCACCAGGATCTGGATCTCTACCTCTGTCTCTATCTCAGTCTCTATCCCGGTCTCTAACTCACCCTCTACTTCTGTCTCTATCGCAGCCTCTACCTCGGTCTCCACCTCGGCCTCCACCTCGGCCTCCACCTCGGCCTCCACCTCGGCCTCTGCCTCTAACTGAACAGTCAGATCGTCTTCTAAACTTCTAACCTCGAGGGTCATGGACTCGTTAGCCTCCGTCAGAGTCCTGAGCTGACGATCTTTCTTTGCTAACTGGAGCTGCGTCTGTTTGAGCTCTTCTTCAAGGCTTCTGTTGGCTTTCTTCCACTGCGCCTCTCGCTCTCGCGCCAAACCCATCAAACGCCTCATTCTGGTCCTGGTGACTTCTATCTGATCTTTGACCTCAGTTACGGTCTGATCCTTGGCCTTCTGCAGCGCCAGGATCTGTTCATCTCGAACCTTGAGTACTTCTTGAGCTCGTTTGAGCTGCTCTCGAAGACCCACCTGCTCGGCCCTTCTCGATGTGGTCTCTTCAGTCAGTGTTCGGATCAAGTCCTTGTCTCTGGCCGCGCTGAGCTGCAACTGGAGCAGCTCAGGACTGACGTCCGTCTGCGTCTCGACTTCAGCAGTCGACGCATTCTTTGTGGCAACGTTAGAGATCGATTCTCTCAGAGCGTTGAGCTCCTGATCTTTCGCGGCTAAAGCGTCTTGAGCTTGCCGTATCTGCAACAGAAACTCTCTGCGCGCCCGGTTGGACTCAATCCTTCTCTGCTTAGCCTCCTTCAGCAGATCTTCAATCAGATTGGTCATGTTTACCTTCTGACGCGCAGCTATCTCCTTCACCTCTCTCAGTTCTTGCCTGTTACTTCTCAGAAAGGCCTCTCTGAACTCTTCTCTGAATTGTTGGAGCTCCTGCTCCATTCCCCATTCTCTCTGATTAATATACTTCTGTAACTCCTCGTTTTTTTCCCGATAATCGGCTAAACGTGCGCTACAAGCACACTCATGTACCCGTTGTCTGTTATTACGCCTCCACATCCTGTTTGTCTTTAAAGTATAAATAATATACAGTTAAGTGGGAAAAGGGGGTGTTATCTGTAAATATACTGTATATATGTCTAACTACATTACTGCATGTAGGGAATCAGCTTCTTAAAAGCCTCTCTCGCGGGTTAAAGTTGGAGCAATTTTTGAAGTTAGGGCTAAGGATTGGAGTAAGAAGTAAAAATATGTAAAAAGCACTGGGTTTAAAGTCCCACAGCTGATCTCTTCCCTCCAGATAAATCCAAGTGTTCCGGAACCTTGACACATCACTTAGAAGAGGTCCCATGGAAACTGTTACCATGGAAACCGTTACCATGGAAACCTGTCATGTTTGTCCATTGGAAAATATCACAATATAAACAGCAGGATTGCGATCTGCTTTTTCCCCTCAGAGATGTTGAATCATCTGCATAACACAGATTCTGAAAAGAAAGTAAATGATTATGTTTGAACTTAACATTATAAATAAACTATGAAAATAAAGAATTGCCAATAAAGACAGATTAACCATTGTACATGAATTATTATTATTTTGTTGGTCGTTAAACACAATTTTACTTTTACTCACCTTAGTTTAGCCCTCACTAGCTAACAGCCAATCTGAGACTTTATTGTTTTAAGAGCGTTTGTATAATTTATGCTAGTAGCTTTAGCCATATTTTGCAGCTCGAAAAGATACAACATTGTTTTCATTTTAGCAAAGTGCTCAGAAGAGACAGTCGAGAGCTCGCACATGGAAAAGGTATTGTCTGTTTTAGCAGTGACAATTGTGTACGGCAATTACGGCTGCAGTGTTAGCATCGTGACAAGTGTGTCCTAAAAATGGATTCTGGTTTTGAAACAATGGGCTACATGCACGGGGAGGCGTGACGTCATTTCCTGTTAACAAAGCACAGCCCGTTCACTTCCTGTCTATGCTATCCTATGGCTTTTAGGTGAGTTGAAGTGACGTTTTTTAGTAATTAGATCGATACATTCAGCTGTGAGACTGACCCAAAAGTGTCAAAGTGCTTTCTCTGAGGTAGAGCTTTGACCGTGGCCACTTTATAAAAACACAACGACAGCACAATCAAAAAGCACTGCTGTGTCCCAAAAATGCCCGGTATCCTCACAGTTTGATTCCCGTTTGAGCATTATTTAGGAAACTCATGTAAACATCTGCTGAACTCCAGTGAAACTCAAGCCGTTCCCCGCGCACAGGAAGTGAAGTGGGGTTATAACAAAAACAGGAAGTGGTGCGTGCACAGAGCCCATTCGCTTTTTAGCAACTGATCCACATTGTTCTCAGAAGCTAATAGTTTCATCCTCTGCAGTTTCTGATATGTCCTCAATAACAACAGCAATAGAGATTTTGATTCTGTATTTCACAAATATAAGCATTTGGAATTCTGAATATTTGGAATTGATCAATGAAATCCAATTCACATGTTTTTTAGTGGGAGAGAAAACCTACAGAGAACATGAACATGCAAACTCCAAACAGAAAGCCTTGGAGATGGAAACGAATCTCGGACCTTCTTGCTGTGAAGGATAATTATTGTGAGGCAGACAATCACAGGATCAGGAAAAGAAACTCAAAAGGACAAACTATTACAATATCAGGTGTTTTTGACTTCCGAGGCAAAGATCATGCTCTTTGTACAAGAACATGAGAAATGTGAAGCGTTCTAGAGCGTCGACTGTCTAAAGTAGGTTTTACATTGATTTTGCATAAACTCCGAATGAGAAAGTCACACAATCAAATGAGTCCTTGTTCTTCCATGAGAAACACATCATTCACCCACAAACCTTTAACATTACTACTTTGGACGACAATATATTGTCAGTTCTGGCTGTGAAATGAACCCCTCACACTCCCAGCTTTAACCTGGACCCTCATGTTAAAGCTGGGGTACGTAACTTTATTTATACTTTACAGAAAAGCATTTTGTTTGACCCGAAAGAAAGTCTTGCTGTCTTTGTGTTAGAACACATATTATCTTTTGCATACTTTTGCAAAAGAGCCGTGAGTCAATATTTGACTTTTTGACTGAGAGCTGATTGGCTGACTGAGTCCTCTCTTTGTTACTCTTTTTTTTTTTGTCTGAAAAGGCTGAGCTAAAAATGAGGCCCACAAATGAGTGATAGAACCAGACAGACACCACCATTTCTCTCAAAGTCAACATCTGGAGCTGCGACATAGAGTTGAGGCTTCTCTCTCGGGCGGCACGGTGGCTGAGTGGATAGCACTCTCGCCTCTCAGCAAGAAGGTCCTGGGTTCGAATCCTGGTTGGACCAGGGCCTTTCTGAGTGGAGTTTGCATGTTCTCCCCGTGCCTGCGTAGGTTTCCTCCGGGTGCTCCGGTTTCCCCTACCACTAAAAATATGTACAATAGGTCTGGCATGTGCCTCCTGTACTGGCACCCCCACTCCCAAAAATAACAATTGTAAACCGCTTTGAGACTCCGATGTGCAGTGAAAAGGTGGTATATAAATAAAGATTACTACTGCTACTTACTACTCTCTCTGTGTTGTGGGTATTGATGTGTTGCTGGTGTTAGCGTGTTAGCTGATGTCTGTAAAAATAATCCATCTTGTCAAACCACCTCCAGACTTTTCAGTTCTGTCCACTTTTACGGCTGGGATCTTTCATTTCACGGTAATCACTTTTATGCTTTTTAGCTTTTCTCTGCACTGCGATGTCCGTGATATCTATTCTTTCGCCCGTAGCGCTACCTTCGCTAACACTCACTCGGGTGGCACCATCGAGCTCAGACTGACAGCATCCGCAAACGAGTCGAACCCGGTCGGACCATAGATCCATGACTCCAGCCCGTGGAATGTTGAGTTCTTGAAGATTGCTCCTCGTCTGAACCGAGTCAGAGTCCTCAAAATCAGAATTACTGTCATAACAAGTACGCAAGGGCTCATAAATAAAAAACCCTGACTTGTATTGTCCATCACTGAATGAGAAAGATCTGTTTAAAACGTCCGTATACAACGTTATGGCTTACAAATGCATATCAACAAAGCCCAAAGACCCCTACAGTACATGTACGTCACTTCCGGTCTCTGCAATTTTTCCGCACATTTCTTTTTGCATGATAAATATTGATTGAAACCGCTGAGGGAATGAGTTTTATTTAACACAAAAAAGACCACAATATGCCAACAAAATAGGAATAGGTCCCTTTTAATACCACAGCTGTTTTTGGTGTAACCTCAAAACCAAATGATTTTACTGTAAGACTTAGAAATATGTGTTTGCATGCGTCATACTGGGGAGCTTTAATTAAAAATGCTAGAATTGTTGTCAAATCTGCGATACCATAAACAGTTTAGAAGTCAAATTGTCAACGAGAGACAGAATATACATTTGCTACAGAGATCGAGAGAGACCAGAGAGAGAGAAACTTTGTGGAAAAGTAAAAACATTGTCGAGTTAAATTTGTGTGAAAAACGTTTATTGTTCCTCAGTTATTACTGGAGGCAAAGTCCAGAGAAGTCTTCCACAAATGCATTAGTACAGTCCATTGTTGTCAAGTCTAAAGCCAAAAACAGTCTCATAGTTTCTTGCTGAGTCTATGACACTGTTTTAGACCTAATTGTCCTAACCCTAACCCTAACGACACGGATTGGAACATTCTTACAGCTCACACGCAGAACCAATCTGCCAAACTCAAACGAGCAAAGAGAGGCTGTTGCTTTGCCCTGAATGATCTACACCAGGAAGACCAACTGGTTTTACAGAGGTCTCACTGAGGTTTTCCTTCCAACCAAACAGGAACACTGCAGACTACACTCATTTCATCAGGTCTTCAGGTCGAGCCTGGACCTGGGGCCATGAGGAGTCTGGTCCTGCTCTGTCGGACTGAGACCTCAGCCACACCTCCTTCTGAACCCGCCGGACCTCCCTGATCTCCAACGCGGTCTGGAGACCCAGACTCGTTGGAGGCCATTTTGTGCAGAATCAGCAAAGCAGCATCTGCAGGTGTTTGTGTTGCCTCAAAGCTCCAGAAGCACAAACAGCCGAACAAACTCTCCAGTACATTCTGCTGCTTTTGCAGCTTAAAGCTTTTTGTGGACAACCCAAACCCAACCTGGCAACCCCTTCATGGATCCATGAGGGGGTTGCCAGTTATGGCTGATGCACTCAGCCAATGGAATGCTCGATTTTAAGTTTTTGTTTTGTTTTGTTTTTAGTTTTTTTTTAAGTTTTGCTTTTATATTTTTTAGATTGTTAAGTTTTTTTTGTTTGTTTTTTTCAACCAGGAGCGTCCCACTGAGATTTCAGAATCTCTTTTTCAGGGGTGTCCTGGCCCCTCAGAGAGAGGATCTATTGTCCATGTTTTTAGTGGTAGGGGAAACCGGAGCACCCGGAGGAAACCTACGCAGACACGGGGAGAACATGAAAACTCTACTCAGAAAGGTCCTGTGTCCGTGAGGATTCGAACCCAGAACCTTCTTGCTGAGAAGTACGAATGCTAACCACTCGGCCACCGTGTCGCCCGAAGGGATTTACTTACTTGCGACTGCACCTGAAGTTTGCAGCCTTTTGTTTCGTCTTCTCCTGTAGTTCTTTAGCTCGTTGTTCCTCCTCCTGAGCTTCCTGGTCTTTCTGAGCGAACAGTTGGACCAGGCTCCTAACGGTCAGACCTAGCACCCTGCGCACCTGTCTAAAGTCTACGGATTAAGGCTTAGGTTCAGACGCGCTTTCATTTCTGACTATAGCTTAAAATTAAACAATCATTTGTCAAAATGATACTCCGAGGACAAAATGACTCACACTTGCATCAGGTGAACACACTTTCAGATTGGAAGCAACACACTACAGTACTTTATGTAAAACACTGCAGTCATTTTCACTGTTTATATTCTGCTAATCGGTTAGTTTTGTAGTTCAATGGAACTGATTGTGTTCTCAACAAAGGTTTACCAACAACCAGGAAGTACTGAAAGGTTACAAATAATATCACCTCAATACTGTATTCAGTACTACAGTACACTTTACTGCATTTGTGTCAATGCAGTAAAACCAAAGAATCTCTAACGTAAAACTAGGCACTTGCGCGTGTGTGGATTATGGATGATGGTCCCAGCTGCTCGGACTGTTTCCACAAAGTTCCTCCTGTTTGTGAACAGTTGCCGACCCCCTCCTCATTGAGATGTTCTTCTAGTCATTCTGTAGAAATATGTAACCACAAATTGTTACTATAGGTTTTGTACTACAACATCTCAGTTCTGTGTACTTTACTGTATTGTATGTTTCACAAACCTACAATTTTTCAAAAGCAGCACTAACTTGCATTACAGTACATGTGATACAGTACAGTACTGTAAATACTGTAGATACAGTTTGCAGTAGAGAGTTGGAGACAAGTTTCCATCTGAAGGTCCTGATGATGCAGCTGTGGCTGGACTCCCTCAGTGTGAGGCCATGGTTTATCACATGATCCACAAAAGTTACTCTAATGTCATCAGAAATATCTTCAACCACGTCCTCACCTCTCCTTGTCTTCTTCCTCTTCCTCTCTCTTGACTTTCCTGCCTTCAGACTTGCAAAGTTCTGAAAATGGCTAAACTGAGGCCTGTTTGTGTCTGGCTGATGTGTGTCGCATTTTGTAAGTCAGTATTTTCAAGTGTGTGTCTCAGTGTTTTCAATCACTCAATATGTTTGGTATTTTGAATAGATGTGTTTTCCCAAAGACAAGTCAGGATATAATTTATGAACAAAGTGTCTTATGTATGACACAGTGTGGAGTGAGCAGGAGAAAGTGTGTTGCAGAAAGAGAAAGTGTGTTGCAGAAAGAGAAAGTGTGTTGCAGAAGGAGAAAGTGTGTTGCAGAAGGAGAAAGTTTGTTGTAGAAGGAGAACGTGTGTTGCAGAAGGAGAACGTGTGTTGCAGAAAGAGAAAGTGTGTAGCAGAAAGAGAAAGTGTGTTGCAGAAGGAGAAAGTGTGTTGCAGAAGGAGAAAGTGTGTTGTAGAAGGAGAAAGTGTGTTGTAGAAATGAAAGTTAAGTGGAAAGCAGTACTTTTGTTTAAGGAATGGTTAGACTGTGTTTTAGGTTCAGTACAAAAACGTCAAGTTCTGTAAATTTGGTCTAAGCGTGTGTCTAGTGTTCAAGCAACAGGAAAATACAGTACTAGTAGATCCATGGTTTAGCCTAGTGTGGGTGGTCCATCACTGTGTGGGGCTCGGCTGTGTCCTCTGACCTGACCCATGGATCTATTATAATACCTTGATAGGGTATTACTAGGTTGGAGCTGAAGGACCCATGTGCTCGGGGGATTCTCGCGGTACTGCAGACTAAACCAGACTAAATTCACGAGGGCTACCCAGAAATTTTCCCCATAGAACTCAATGTAAACTAAACCAGTGCAAACTCAGCTGACAGAGAACCTACATCTTTCATAAAGGTCGGATTTTGTGGGGATTTTAGTGTCCCTTGTCATCCTGAACTTTTTTTCTTCTTAAATCCTTCAGTTTTCTTTAAATCCACACTTTAGTGCCACCAACTCTGCTCTTTTGGCTCTCGCTGTAACTTCCGCTCTGATCAGCAGTTCTGATTGGACAGAGCGCGGCCGAGCCCCTCTGTGCACGTGCATGACAGCCACACACATGTGCCACTGAGCACAAACCATTCATTTGAATACGGCGCCATCTTAGAATCGCTGGGGCTTGTGTGGACCCCTGTTATATCTGTTTTACCGATAAACATTACTATCTAAAGCTCTGTACGTCTTTATTTTACCCACATTGTTACCACAGTCTGTAAATCTTAAACTTGATTCATTCATATCTCAAGTAATAACATCTTCTGTTCTTATGCACATTGTTACAAATCATATAAAAAGCCTCGTCTCCTTTTGTTCGATCTAATTGTGTTTTTAAATGATTATTTTATGTGATTTGTGCCTTGTGTTGTGAGACGTGGTCTGTGTCGTGCTTTGTGTTGCCCTGTGTTGAAAAAGCGCTCTACAAATTAAGATTGATGAAAAGTTGAACTATTCTTTCTTTGTGTCGCTGCAGATTCCTGAGCATGATGAACAACGAGGCGGCGCCCAGTTATTTCAACGGAGGAAGTCTTACGCAGTACGAAGACTACAGGTGAGGACTATCGCATGGATTGTTATTGTTAGAATATTTCTCCAGTGTCTACAATCAAGTTTATCTTATCTTGAATTGTTAAATCCTTGATAAATATGTCTCACAGCTTATAAATACCACATTTAAAACAAACAAGTGTGAGCTATCTCTGCATGTAAGATAAGATAAGCTAGATAAGATTGACTTTTTATCTGTGTCACATTTAGCACAGATAGAATCACTCAGATTGTGCAAAAGACAGAAGTGTGCAGGATATATTTATATACAATCAAATAAAAACGTTACAGTAAAAAGGATCTTAATCTATCATATTTTAGTTCCACATTATAAATTGAAGAAATGTATAAGAAACACTTTTTATTTTCTGTGTATCTGAGAAAGAACAACCCGATTTTGGACTTTGGCACAGAATAGTAAAGTCAAGATAAACTTTAAATTTGAGAATAATTGGAGGGTGTGTGTGGTAGTAAACGGGGAGAGATGTGGTTGTGATATGTCGCCCTCCTGTGGATAAATACGGTAACGCAGGAGCGTGGCGCAACTGTCAAATAACTAGAATTTCTCCGCTAATAAGTAGTATAAACAAGCCTTGTTTGGGAGAATACTTTGTGAATCTATTCCGTTCCCAAATACTGAATACATGACCTGAAATGTATTTGTATTCCGGTCCTTTGGTAAGAGTTTAAGTTTAATTTACCAAGAACAATATTGCTGTTGCATTAAAAATCCTTGACAATTATACGGCGGCACGATGGCTGAAGGTCCTGGGTTCGAATCCCGGTCGGAAAAAGGGCCTTTCTGAGTGCATGTTCTCCCCATGTCTGTGTAGGTTTCCTCCAGGTGCTTCGGTTTCCTCTCCACTAAAAACATGTACAATAGGTCTGTAATGTAATGTAATGAGTGAGTGAATGGTGTAGCTTCTGTCATCGCCGTTTAGAGAGAATGGAAAAATATCTGATTTCCGAACATTGTATAGCGCTTTGGGTGATCTTGGTCTGTTAAAAGCGCTTTATAAATAAAAATTACTTACTTACTACTTACAATACACTCATATATACATATTAAAAGGTATGGTCAATAAACGTGCAATAGTAGTACCTGTATTATTCCGAATACTTACGTTATTTATACTGTACTTTTAACTATTATCTGATTTTATTGTAAATTAATGTTTATTTACAAAACTTAAAAACATATATTTCTAAATGTTTTAAACCCATAACCAGCCCTTTGTAACCTTACTTGGGGCTATGGTAAAATGACTACTGCATTACTCCTGCCACACATGCAGTATAGAATTACAACAACCTAATCCTGAGATTACAGTCTAAACAAATATTGTTTTGTCTCATAAAATTGACTTTGGAAAGGTAAATGGTCCAGGACAAAGCCACAGCTGCCCTGGACATGCGAGCCTGCCATTACAGTTCTATTGAGTCATGTTTGTGGAGATAATGCTTTTAGAGGTTTTGTTCATGAATACTTTTCCGTAATATTGTATAATTTCCAAAAGCACACCGGACAACACTCAAGGCACACTAACTACCCAGGTAGAAAAACACTGCAGTAGAGAAAAAAATAACAAAAATAAAAATACTAATTAAGTAACCAGACTGTGACTGAGTGCATTGTATGCGACTGTTCCGCAGACTGTACGTGATCAGTCAGATTCCCGGGTTGGAGATCCTGGACGACACTGAGGTGATGGAGAAGGAGAGGATCCAGGCCAGAAAAACCTACCGCCTTCACCGCCTCAGCTACAGCAGGAGGAGGAAGGACGGTCTGCACAAACACAGACACATGCAAAAGAAATCCAACGCTGTCATCTGACCTCTGACAAACTGGACCTGGCTTCATGTGCTCTGTCCTCGTGTATTTATGAACATTAGGAATAAAATACTATTACATTCATTTACAGTCGTATTTTTCCTCATGTTTTCCATTAGATTCAAGTCATGAAAAGCAAAAGGGCCTCGCAATTCAACATGGTCCGGGCCGCTGCCTGGGCTGTTGCAGAGGCAAAAACCCGAGACTGGGAGGAGTTCGGAGAGTCCATGGAGCTTGACTATCGGTCGGCCTCAGATTCTGGAAAACCGTCCGGCGCCTCAGGAGGGGGAAGCAGTTCTTTGCCAACACCATGTATGGTGCAGGCGGAGAGCTGCTGACCTCGACTGGGGATATTGTTGGGCGGTGGAAGGAATACTTTGAGGTTCTCCTCAATCCCCCCGTCACGTCTGAGGCTAAGGCTGAGGATGTTGGGGCGGATACTTCCATCTCCCTGGCAGAGGTCACCAAGGTGGTTAGCAGCCTCCATGGTGGCAAGGCGGCGGGAGTGGATGAGATCCGTCCTGATTATCTTAAGTCTTTGGATGTTGTACTGTCTTGGCTGACACGTCTCTGCAACATCGCGTGGCGAATGGGGGCGGGGGCGGTGCCAATGGAGTGGCAGACCGGGGTGGTGGTCCCTCTCTACAAGAAGGGGGAGCGGAGGGTGCCCTCCCGGTAAGGTCTACTCCATGAGGGAAGGAGGGAGCGTGAGATTGGGGACAGGTCGGTGCAGCGTGTGCAGTGAAAAATAGAATGTTTAAAGTTCTGCAGTTACTTTCTCTGTCTTACTCTGATTGACAATAGTTTTAAGGATGCCCAATAATAACAAAAGCTCACACCTACAGCACACAGACAGTATTTGTTCAGATCTGCTCACATCCTGTTTGTCTAGATTAGAACATCTCATTATGACTTTAAAACTAGCCACTCTGCATCCATTCAGTCCATGGTGCTTTCTGTAACTAATGAAAGCAACCTGGCCCTGCTGCCTCCTGCTTGTTATTCCTCTGGGAGACATGGGAAGTGCCGGAGCAGCAGCAGCAGCAGACCATGAGAGTCATGACTGGAGGCTAAATGCTTCATGATTCACGTTATGTAAAACACTGAGCAGAAATCTGACTTTCCATTACTTACAACAGTAATGTCCATAGATACATATATAGATACAGATATAGATACAGATACAGATTCTCAGCTGTCATTATTTTTGAATGAGCTTTTGAGATGAGAATGTTTTGAATATTTCTAAGTCAAAATAACACAATCCATTTGTTTTTATTATTTTTAACCCCTATTATAATTATTTTTATCATAGGCCTTTACCAAATGGTTGAGATGCAGTTTGATGCTAAGTGTCTAAAACCAGTGTCTAAGATATTATTAACTTGCAGCTTTGGTAGTAATGGTAAACCATGGCATGTTTTACATGTGTATACATGTGTGTGTATCTGACACAGTTCTCGTGACTCTGACTTGTGACGTCCCGCTGCACTGGCGGCAGAACAAAGTGCACTTGGTACTGACGTCACGCTTGGACGAGGACAGAGTCTCAGAGTCACGCTCTGGGTTTATGTTAAAGGTCCCGCGACGTCCAAACACACCTCCTCACTCTGAACGTTTGAATTACAGTGTTTACTGTTATGTAACACAGTCTCAGCTTTGGGCAGCACGGTGGCGGAGTGGTTAGCACTCTCGCCTCGCAGCAAGAAGGTCCTGGGTAACAGGGTCTTTCTGAGTGGAGTTTGCATGTTCTCCCCGTGCCTTCGTAGGCCTCGGGGCCTCGGGGCACTCCGGTGTCCCCTACCACTAAAAACATGCTCACTAGGTTAAATCCTCCAGCTCCGGTAGTCCTGACCAGGCCGAGCATCAACATATGGAGATGGGTTCCCGGGTGCTGTACTACGGCGACCACTGCTCCTGACGTAAGCCTCCGCGGCATCAGGATGGGTCAAATGCAGAGGATTGAATTGCCCTACAGGGATTAATAAAGTGCACCTTTACCTTCAGGTGGAATGAATATGCAAATGTGACGTAATAGATACCGCTAATACTACTACTTCTACTTCTACTACTACAATTGCTCTTACCACTAACACCTACCACTACTACTAATACTAATAATTATTATTAAGGTTTGTCCCAACAGGAAAATTTCTAAGAGCATATTATCCTGTAATAAGTGTTTTATGTGTTGTTTGTGAAGCCGGAGCAGGACTGTAAATCTCGGGGTGGCCATAGAGTAGACTGTAGGTGACACGCTTTTATTTTGTATTTTATTTTATTTTGTAGACAACAACCGGAAACAGCCTCATGTGCACATGTGAGCTTTAAACCCTGACAGATAGAGTCCGCTTCTCTCCGCTCCAGCCGCAGATCTATGAAACACACAGACCAGGACTGACACAGAGACCAGGACCAACCATAGACTGGAAACATGGGCTAACACTGAGACCGGGACCTGAATACAGACCAGGACTAAGGATCTGGTCTAGACTGCACACCAGCGCTATGAGAGAATAACCGGAGCCGGGATATGGAGCTGAGACTCGGCTCCCACAGACGCAGCGGCTGCGTGGACCTGGACCAGCGCTGACCTACATTGACGCAGCGCCTCGGACACGTCTCCGGGACATGGATCTCTTTGTGTCAACCCCAATGCCGTCAAACCTCGCAACGGGATCAAGTGACCTTCATTGTGAGAACGCGGCTAGGACTCCACCACGCACGCTCTTCATCATGTCCTATGCAAAGTGAAGTCCACATGACCTTCTTGGGAGATTTCAGGGTCAAAGGAAAAACCAAATGAAACAATATAGCCACTATTATTTGATGCTGTTTTATGTAGTATGTAATAATGGCCATTCTGTGGACTCGGCACCGGATTTAAAAACTAAGCTCTTTGGATTATAGCCTGCAGCAGAACATAAAACATTTAAAAGCCAGATTAAAGAGGTCTGTTTGATTAGTTTTTTTTAGTCTCTAGATGCCTTATATGTGAATGGCCTTAAGGGCTCAGCAATACGCCCAACTCTAGTCCACTGTAATGTCTACAACTCTACCCTGAGATAGCTTTAGTTAATCACCATGCTTCTAAACTGTGGCCAGCCCCTCCCTCTCCTGAGGCACACGGATGTCCCACCTCGGGTCAAAGAGAATTTCATCCTCACCGGGTATCGATTCCCCAACTACAGCCTGAAAGACTGTCTCCTGTCCGCCTTCAGACCCACCAACGAGACCGGCAACTTCTGGACTCACTTCCTCCCGGTTTTCATCTTTTTCTACCACTTCGTCGAGGTGTTCGGCTGGGAAAACGCGCCAAACGGGGACGACGCCTTCTTCTACCCGCTGTGGAACTACTTCATCGGCGTGTTCTGCCTCCTCATGGCGAGCAGCTTGGCCCACCTCCTGAACTCCATGTCGATAGTGGTTCGCGAAGTGTGTTTCTTTGTGGATTATGGCACGATTAGCGCGTACACGGTTGGATCGTCTATCGCCTACTACTTCTACATCCACCCGCGAGCCGGCCTGCAAGAAGTCCCTCAAACCCAGCCCGAAACGACCAGGTCTTCCTATGCAAGTCTCGATTTTGACCTCTTCTTTGAGGCTCTCTACATTCCCATTGCATGTGCGGTCGCTATTATTTGCATCTTGTCTTGTTGCAACACACGCCAGAGATGGAGAAAGTACCGCTACGTCATCCGAACTCTTGTTTTCATTCTGCCTTTCTTCGTCTCCTCTACGCCAGTCTTCTACAGGCTCCTCACCATATCCCCCTATTCGGACAAGACCTCCTCCTTCGCTTCGTCCAACACCATGGCCTCCTTTTTCTACCGCCACTGCTTCTGGTTGCTTCTGTCCGCAGTGGTCAACATCAGCAAAGTTCCCGAACGCTTCGCCCCCGGTCGCTTTGACATCTGGGGCCACAGTCACCAATGGTTCCACTGTTTTACGTTCCTCTCCATCCTGGACGAGCTGCACATGATCAAGGCGGAGGTGAGGGCCATCTTGCTGAGTCCGTCTTTGCTCCTGGGCCCTGAGAGTTCCCCTCGGCTCCCAGGTCCCACCGTAGCCTCCACCTACGGCGTGATGCTGCTGCTCCAGACCACCATCGTTAGCGTCATTGCGTGGTTCTCCTGGAAGGCCAACCGCATCTACGGGCCCCAGAGAGACCAGCTTCTCAAGGACCACCCACACATGCATCAGAAATGTCATTGATTGGACAAAATTGTTTTAGGTTTTAGTGAACAGAATGACTAGTTTAACAAAAAGAAGTACATATTTTATATCTGTGAATCAAGCCTGGCTTCCAACAGCTGTTTTAGATAAGTTTGATCTGAATTGCAGCATGTTAACAAAAAAATAGTAAGATGATTATGAAGGATCTATCTCAATCTATATTTTATTATGAGGCAAATTTCTAGCATGAATGATTTATAAAAGACTTTTTATTATTATTGTCACTCTTTAAGGCAAGATGTAGAGTATGCAAATGAATAATCAACTTTTTTGAGGTTTTAACCACGTTGCATTAGTGTTCCCGCATCAAAAACAGACCAGAGACCTTGGTTTTTGATCCATCCACGCTAACATCAACAACTTCTCTCTCAGTTCTGTGACATCTCTATGACATCACACTCAGAACAGTTTAATGCGTTTTAAAACAAAAGCATTGCAATTAATTTAGGCAATTCTTCAAGATTCTTTACAATATAATGTTTTGAAGTCTGCCAGAAAAAGCTAATTCTACTCCTCCCTCTGGTGGCAGCTTGGGGAGTTACAGGTGAAAATCATTTTTGACCCGTGCGTATTTTGTTCAGCATATATTTTCTACATAAGAAGCACCAATCATGGGACTGTTTCATATTCCACAACAGAATAACAGTGAACAATTATTTTAATGGACAAAAATTATGCATTACATTTTTGCTTTAAGTTTTCAATATCAAGATTTTTAAGCAAAACAAACAAAAAAAGATACAAACATATGGATCTAAACTCAACTTCTCAATCTCGATTATGTTTTTTCTCTTAATCTCTCAAAGAAAAAAACTGAGTCAGGGAAAAACAAACCGTTTCTTTACCTCTATACATTCGTCGTTTTACCTAAATTTGCAACATTAGCAAATTCAATGTCAATTCAATATAAGGTCAAAATAAATGTTTTATCTTGCCGATGCACAGTTATAAAATAAAATGACAGTAAATGCATTCAAAATCAAATAGAAAATGTAGCTTGAGGACGTAATCATGATCTATATATATTTATATTGCCTAAGATTTCCCAGCCCTAAACCAAAGCCATTCCAACATTGAACAAAGGGCAATGTTTTTGTGATTTAGGATTCATAAAACAACACACAAATATAGTTTTTACGAGGGAGTTTGCACATGTTTTCCTGAAGCACGCACAGATTATTCTCTTGTTTATGTAACGCGATAGCTCCCCTTTAACTACACAGATACAATGCAAGTCTGAACGCAACAAAAGCAGCTTCCTTCCTGAACTTCCTGAACTGCCTTTTCCTCTCGTTCCCGTGAGACAAACCGTTATGTCAAAGGGGACATAGTTGACCGGGGGTGAGAGGAAAGGATTCACTTCTGTAATCTAAGACACATGGGATTCTCGTAATCCCGCTGTTGAGTTTGAGAGACTGAGAGACACTACCTCCTTTGAACTTGTGCTGTTATAAAAGCAAAAGCCAGTCCCATCTGCTGTCTCCACTCCCTCCATCCCTGTTTAAAACCTTGATTTTTTTGTATGTTTTCTTACGGATCAGTCTTGAGTTAGCCTTAGAGACACGACCACTGCAAAAAACAATGCAAAATAACGATAAAATATGAGGGAATAATTGCTTGGATCGAGTGGTTTTCATCCTAATCCGAGCACATTCTGATTTAAAACCAGATTGGCCAATGGGACAAAGTTGTTTAGTCTTTTTATCTCAAGAACTGTGGCATTATTTTCACATTCCAAGGGAGGCATTTCTTGTATCTTTTCAAAACAAGATATTTTTGCATTGTCCTATTGGCAAATCTTGTTTCAAGGCAGTCAAAATGTGCTCAAATTAAGATACATTTTACCAACTTTGAGCAATTTTTGACTTGTTTTTTATCATCTTTTGGCAGTGCAGTCTAAGAGAGACACACATACACATACGCACACACACATACTCTTTTCAGGCCAAAGGGCACGTACACAGGAAATGTGTGGTGGCCTTGTCAAGAGAAAAAAAGCGCTATCACATGAAGCACTTTAGAAGCCTGCACTAGACTTGCTCTGCGGTTCAGAAGCCATCTCCCAAACGTTTTGAAAGTTAGCAAATCATATCTTTGTGCTGGACTCTGTATTCTCTATGTATTCATTCTGCAGTGATCGTAAATGCTGTGTGATTATGTATTGCACTGATGCCTCTAGTACTGTATCTGGAGTCCTGAGGGAGACCACAAACATCCACCATAATCTAATCCACATGTTGAGTGGTGCTTTTAGCTCTTTGGAAATGAAATACTCATTTATAATCACTAGAAATGCACCGATCCAGCTGTTTCAAGTTTGAAATAGATCCTGATACTTTGGTCTATACCTGATTAGAATTGATAGTGAAATTTCCCCGCAGTGGGATTAATAATCTTCCAAGGAATAGGCTGAATATGGCATTTGTCTGCTTCAATCTCCTCTAACTTTATTTAAATCGTTTAAATTGTGTTTTAAAGCAAATGTCAAATTGTGAAGAAAGAGTGACGTTTTTTGTTTAAACCCGCCCATTTTCACTTCTGCAGCTTCCTGATTGGTCAAAAAATAATTAAAATCCTTGAGGCCCCTTGTCATTGGTTTAAATATTCTCCTCCAGCGTTTCTTACTGGTCGTAGTTTTACCGAGGGAAGGACTGTTTAAAATATATTATTGTTGAAAAATACTTACTGTATATGATACTACAGCGTCCGATGTTCAGAAATAGCCATTATTTAAAAGATTAATTTAGGTTGTTGACGTCACCTTTAAGCTAGCTGTTATGCTATGCTAGGCTAATATCAGACAGTAAACACACACATCAAAACAATCTATGAATAAAACCTCAATTGATATCAAATCAAAATACTACAAAATCACCACCGATATAAAGATTGGTCGGCACTCTCGCTTCTCAGCAAGAAGGTCCTGGGTTCGAAAACCTAACTTGGAGTTTGCATGTTCTCCCCGTGTCTGCATAGGTTTGCCAGTAAAAACACGTACAGCTGTGGTCCGGACCAAAAAACATTACAAACCAGTACTGTATCGGTGCATCTCTAATAATTACTACTAGTTTACTTTGACATTTGAACCACTCTTTCTTGTAAATACAGATGTTTTTCATGATATATTATGTGGTTTGAACTCGGAACACAGTCGTACGATAAAGAGCGCAGATGCAAACCCGCTCTGCATTTTTTTAAAGCCATACGCGCTGAGTTTGAGTGGGGAAATGTATGCAAGAACTGGAATTTTATGGTTTTATTTGCTGAACTTTGGGCATTATGTTGGTAATGATCTGTCAAAGTGATATTTAATTCTGTTCTCAAAGGGCCGTGTGGCTGCAGGTTTTCATTCTAACAAAACAGGAGCACAAACCAGACTCCACTCATTTCTTCAAGTGAGTCCAGTCTTGATTCACTGGCCAATCTATGTTCCCATCCTCACCTATGGTCATTCGTTTTGAGTAATGACCGCAGAGTGGCTGGGCGCTTCAGCTAGTGATAGGGGGAGGAGCTTGAAGTAGAGCCGCTGCTTCTCGACGTCGAGAGGAGCCAGTGGGGGTGGCTTGGGCATCTGTCTGGGACGCCTGTTCTGGACACATCCGTTCCACAAGACCATTTGTAGGGACCCCTAAAGTGTTTTTCATTTATTATTATGAACTTGAGCTTCCGGGGCACGTTATACATCATCTATTTTCTCAGGAAAACGACGACATTTACTTCATTGGAAATGTTAACCCAAACACGTCAGCCCCGCGACCTGTCAACAGCTAGGGTGGAATCTGGTGCGCTCTTGCCTGGTTGGAGTGAAAACCTGCAGCTACACTGAGTGACATAACCCAGGTCTAGCCTCATTGCTGGGTCATACATCCTGTGACATCATAAGTGTTATATTATCTGTGGTTGGACTTTAGACTTATTTCAGAACAGCTGTGAGAAGAAGAAGAAGAAGAATATTATATTTCACTTTTAGCTTTAGTCTTGTTACAAATGATTCTGATAATGATGATTCTGATGTTTGTTTGAATGCATTGAGTTGCACAGTATTAACGGACCTTCTAGAAGTTTGATTACAGTGCACTTTAACCTCTATGTTTCTACATCCAGTTTGGAAACATATCGTTATGGTCTTATTATGGGATGTGAATGTGGGGCCACTGTGCTGCCTACATGTAAGGACTCAGGAGGACGGACACATCTGCATCTAACCCCAGAACCCCCAGAGCAGTCAATTTGACAGGTTTCAGTTTTGGATGTATGATTACTCAGTGTGGTCTTTTTCTGTTTCTTTATGTAGTTTTTTTCTAGTTTATATTGGTTGCTTGGTAACCAACTTTCTGTGGCAGTTAAAACTGGACAGGTCCTGGCCTGCTTCTTGACTGGTTGTAGACCGGTCCTTGACTGGTTCTGGACTGGTTCTGGACTGGTCCTGGACTAGTCCTGGACTGGTTCCTGACTGGTCCTGGAATGGTTCTGGACTGGTTCTTGACTGGTCCTGGACTACTTCTTGACTGGTCCTGGACTAGTCACGGACTGGTCCTGGACTGTTCCTTGACTGATTCTTGACTGGTCCTGGACTAAACATTTTTGCTGCAATTCTCATAATTCCATTGGTTTAAATGGGAACAGTCAAGACGACGGCTCTGGGAGTTGGATTAGTTAAATACAGTTTCATGTCCGTTACTTTGAGACTTTCTGTCTTCAACACTTTAGCACTTAATAAATGATTGAGTAAACGTTGAGTGCTTCTGAATGTGTTTGAATCCTTTTCTTATTTATATGAACAGCATTAACCACTATTAATATATTACGTAAGTAAGTTCACACAAAACAGCGCCACATGTTCTTTCTTTACACACAAGCTTTTACAGGCTGTTTATTTGTCACGTTTTATTCCAGGACCAATATATCGCTTTATCGAACCAATATGAGTGTAACCAAATACTGTGTATAGTTTTTATATCTGTGTTTTTAGTGACAAGTTTGTGGGACTATTTTGAGTTGAAGGTGGACTGAAACTACACAAAGCCACACACTGTACAGAATTGTTTTTACTTTCAGATTCAGAAAACTTTATTGATCCCAAAGGGCAATTGATTTGCAGCATAAACTCAAAGCAGAACACACATACTCTACACAAACACACAGTGAGTCTCACAGTTCACACAGCAGCAGTTTACACAATATGAACAAAAAAACAACACTGAACAACACAATTCCCAAAAGTCAACCACCTCTACCAGAGTTCAACAGTTTTATGGCAGAGAGCACAAAATAATTGGAAAAACAGTTTGGTTTCCGCACTGGAGCATAAAAAACGACGCCCTGAAGGCACCAATACAAAGTCAGCGATCAGAGGATGTTTGGGCTGAGCCAGAATACACTTTACTTTATTCAGCACCTGTTCCTCCCACAAAGAGTGAAGGTTTTCTCAAAACACTCTGTCGTTTCTGTCCTTCAGCGTCAGGCTTTGGAACCAACAGATAAAAGAAAAGCTAAGAAGGATTTCAATAAAAGAACAAAAAAAATGATTGAGAATTGTCCTGTTAACATTAAAAGAGTTCAATTTCCTCAACAGGTACATTCTCCGCTCTCTACTTTACATTTCTATACAATCAACCTCTATAGTTCTACACTCCTGCTTTAAGTTGAGTTTTTGCCGCTGCCAGTCACTTAGCATCAGAGAAAAACCATAAAGTACATTTAGTTTTGAATAATTCAAATGTGTCCTGGTGCTGCTGTCTGAACAGATACAGGCTCTGGCAGACACTGGAGCAGCTGAGGTTTATTACATCCTTAATCTCACTTCCCACAATGCACTTTGTCTCCCGGTTTGTGTGTGTGTTCCCCTGGTTTGTAACTTGAACCTTTGGAGCCGGGATCTTCCACAGAACAGACTCTTTACTCTGTGTATTATTGATGCAGGTCAGGTACGTGAGAGAAGAGCCGCCTGGATCACATTACTGCAGCTGTTTTGCAATACAACAGTCACGTGTACTATAATAATACACAACTTTATGTATGTATTGCAATAAAAAAATATGTTTAAGATAACAAGGAGTTAAACCAGGAAGTTATATGAGGACATCATGCTATAGGAAAGTGAATAATGTATTACAACCAGTCAAAATATACACAACACAACAAACATTCATTCATTTTTGGCCCTTTTATTAGTCCATTTCTGGGTCGGGCGGGTGGCAATGAGAGCTGCCACCCAAGACTCAACGGCCCCTCGCTGATCCTCTGCAGGTGGTGGGTCCACAGGAAGATGGCTGCTACATCAGTGGTGGCACAGCCCTGGTCTTTCAGTGGGAGCTTCAGGCAAAGTGGGGTTAAGTGTCTTTCCCAAACAACAGCAGACATTAGTGGGAGCAGTTGTAGTAGGTCCCGTGGTGAACAGTGTGTGAATAAACAAATTCTAAAGGCAAAAACTCAAAAATCAAGTTTCATTAAAAAAAAAAGGAAAAAAGCTATAATATATTCATAATTTTTGATACCAATAGTCATTTTGTTTTATTTTTTTACTTAAAGCTGAGGTAACTAACTTTCAAACCACAAAAAGTTTAAAATGTTTTCAAATTCTTCTAACTCAAAACAGTTTGGTTCTATCACTCATTTTTGGGCCTAATTTTTAGCTCAGCATTTTCAGAAAAAAAAAAAAAGAGTAACAAAGAGAGGACTCAGTCAGCCAATCAGCTCTCAGTCAAAGCGTCAAATATTGACTCACGGCTCTTTCGCAAAAGTATGCAAAAGATAATATGTTTTCTAACACAAAGACAGCAAGACTTTCTTTCGGGTCAAACAAAATGCTTTTCTGTAAAGTATAAATAAAGTTACGTACCCCAGCTTTAACATGAGGGTCCAGGTTAAAGCTGGGAGTGTGAGGGGTTCATTTCACAGCCAGAACCGACAATATATTGTCGTCCAAAGTAGTAATGTTAAAAGTTTGTGGGTGAATGATGTGTTTCTCATGGAAGAACAAGGACTCATTTGATTGTGTCACTTTCTCATTCGGAGTTTATGCAAATTCAATGCAAAAAAACTGCTTTAGATAGTCGACGCTCTAGAACTCTTCATATTTCTCATGTTCTTATTGAAAGAGCATGATCTTTGCCTCGGAAGTCAAAAACACATGTCATGATGTAGATCTTTAGGGTTTGAGACTTAAGCCTGGTTCACACGGCAGGATATTTAGGCCGATTTAGACCCGATTTACCCCTTACGACAATCTTAAGAAACGCTCCGATTTCCATAACAAAATCTTACAGATTATCCTGCCGTGTGTGGTGTGTTAAGACTGCACTCGTCGCTCGGAAGGACATCGGGACTGCTCCCGATCTCAAATCGGGGATATCCAACATGTTGGATTGTTTTGGCCCGATTTCTTGTCGTGTGTGGTGTCCTCCGAGGACAAGCGAGCGCGTTGCCATGACTATGGCGTGTAGCCAATAAGAAGACGAGGTGACAAGCCGGTGAGGAAACACCGGAAAAAAACCAAAACACAGCAGGCTTTGACCATTGCCTTTTCTTTGGATTACGTGTCTTCTCTGTTAACAACAAACTGCACACTATCGCCACTGCATCCTCTTCGTCCGCCATGACTGTCTACTCTGAAGTCACGCTTGATCTCGAGAGATTTTGTGAGATTTCCGTCCTGACCTGGGAATGCTCGGGGGGGGGGGTGTCGGTTCGTGTGTGATGTTTGTGGCTTGCGTGATCTTGCCGTGTGGCTACGCACCACACACTGCACGAGAGATAGGGATAGTTAGGGTCAGAAGTTATAGGATAATAAAAACTCCATATCCCCCGGGGGTGGGGAAAAGGGCACAATTAATTTAAACAGAAGAAAGCCAAGTATTTAAAATGTGGATTCTGATAATAATGAATCTGATTAATGAGGAAAAAGAGAGCCTCTTGGCTGTAGTATACGAGTTTCATGTGAAGAAATGACAAAAGATCAGTCTGGGAGTTTTTCTCTTGTATTCTGATGTAATGTTTCGATAGTTACAGAGAATCAAAAAAAAAAAAAGATTCTGCTGGAACTCTCGATACATTATCATGTAGCAAAATGGTAATGTTTTCCATTACTGACGTATTTAAGGATAAAATGTAAAGTGTCGTTTGACGTGAGAAAAACTTTTACCACTGATTTCGACAACCTTGTCACGAGAAAAACGAGAAAAGTATTTGACTCCATGCTTCCTTTGTTCGGGAGGCCCCTCCCCTCCCTCGTTCTGTCCTCTCTCTCTCTCTCTCTCTCTCTCTCTCTCTCTCTCTCTCGTGAAGAAAGAATTTTTTGTAGAAAATTACATTTATACACACGATAATGTTACTGACATGGAGTCATAGGATCCAACTTTGCGTAGATTATAGACAAGTTTTTTTTCCCTACAGTTTTTTTTCCCTTTTTGGTGATATAAAAGTTAGAATGATCTTAGAGAGCATTATACTTTTGGAAAAATAGGGCTTAGGATAGTAGTTGAATGCAGATTTGGTTTTCAGAATTTAATGTTTAAAATGTTAATAGTAATTATTTCATAGGTTTATTTTGAATTGTAATTAATCATTGGTTTGGTATGGTAATTAACACACTTGTTTGTGTTTCTTGTTTGTCTGTTTTTTCCGAGAAAACTTCTGTCTGTTTCATTTGGCCAAAAATCGTCCCTGCCACAAACCACAACCGAGCATCATCATCATCATCAGCGTCTCCCCCTCTCCCTGCGGGTCGCAGGGGGCAGCATCGGCTGCAGCAGCTAACAGGAACTCTCGAAGAAGACTTCTCCTGCCTGTGAGGAGGCAAAGAAAAGACCGCAGACTTTTCACAAACTGAGTGTTGTCCCATCTACGAAACAGAAGGTGGCGGTAATGCGAAAAATAGGCCGCCAACCGCCGGAAAACCAAACAAGAAGAAGAAGGACACGACACATTTGGGTGCGTCAGATATGAAAGAAGAAGAAAGACATTGAGGAAAGAGTTATCGGAAGAAGAAAGAAAGTGATTGTTGGAAGAAGAAGAAAGACATTGTGAGAAAGAGTTATCGGAAGAAGAAAGAAAGTGATTGTTGGAAGAAGAAGAAAGACATTGTGAGAAAGAGTTATCGGAAGAAGAAAGAAAGTGATTGTTTAAGAAGAAGGAAAAAGACATGGAGACAAAGAGATTGGACACTATGAGACAAAAGACATTGAAAGACGCCATGAGTAAAAGAAAGACATTAACGGACATTTGAGACGTGGCTGGCCTAAATGAGACACACAGAAGGTAAATATACAGACAGACAACAAACGCACAGAGACATATTAAGTTATTTTTACACATTTAGGTCATTCGTTCATAACACCACATTTAGCTGCATGAAAGAATACAGAACAATCGTTAAAATTAATTAGACTCTTGCTTTAGCATGAGACACAAGGAGATTAGAACAGCAGTATATTTAAAGTAGAGGAGCTCTATTATTGAAACTAGTATTATTTAAAGTTATAGACGCGGAGAAGTTTAGAATTATTGATTTTGACTGCATGATCTTGGTAATACGGATATTTAAAGCAGTGTTTTCAACCTTTGAACCGTGGCTCGTTAATTATTTAAGAACAATCACATGCACAGATGAAACTGGTGCTAGAAAGAGAACTGCAGCTTTTAATGGACGTTGCATTTAGTACAAAATGGTTTGTTCAGACAATTAAAGTTTGAAAAATGATTTAAAGCATTTCTGAATTTTGGCTAAAGGTGATATTGGATCATTTCTGATAACACATAGACGCAACACTGTTCATTGGTTGAAAACAAAGATGTAGGGACATTTTATGAAATCTTTTATGACATGTTTCTCTTCCAAATAGCTAAATTAGAAACAATTAGGACAATTATGTCTTTGATAACTGTTGGCAGTTTATCTGAGACATGATTGGCGCAAGTACACACACATAAAACAATGGTCTTTTCTCCACATGAACGTGAAACAAAGGTGAAGTATTAAAGTTTGAAACTAATTTACATTTTTAAGGAATCCGAACTGGCTTTAAAAAAAAAGGGAAAAACATTTATTGCACGTGCATGAGTTTTTTTTTAAGTGACAAGAGCTCATTAAAAATATAGGGGACACAGTTTGTGACAAGCCCGAGTAAAGACCACGTGGTTTAAACACTAAAGTTTGAAATGGATCCTTTTAGGAAAAATCTCTCAAAGCTTTGCATGTTCTGCAGGCTCTGAAAGTTGCAACAATAAAATAACTCATGAGACAATTGTAATTGGAGATGGAAAAATATAACAAAGTTAAAATTACAGGCCTCTTGTGTATGTTATATGTTTGTGTATGTTATATGTTTGTGTATGTTATATGTTTGTGTATGTTATATGTTTGTGTATGTTATATGTCTGTGCGTCATGTCCAATACACTACGTTGACCTTAACAAACTGGACCAATACTAACGTGGGGTGTTGTGAGTGTGTTGGGGAGTGGACGAGGAGTGCTGAACGGAATCATGGAATAACAAAAGTTTTCTGTAATGTTTTAATGTGATCATGGAATAATTATTTTTTGTCAACAGCATACGGTGTAAGTACTAGAGATTCAAAGATGACAAGCTTTATTGAACAGGTGTAAAAGTGAGAGTACTCTGGGATGAGTACTCTGAGAAAAGTACTCTGAGAAAGTACTCTGAGATGAAATACCTCGCTGAAGGTATTGGGAGTCCCCCCCTCTGCTGTATGCCCGGACAGGGATTCGGTCCAACCGCAGTGAGCTGTCGTTGGGCGGAGGACACCTTTGGTTTGTAATTCACATTTAGGGGAGTATAAAATTAGAAACATACATATTGTTAAGTCTGTATTTGGCTACAGCCTCTGCCCTGATGCCACACACCGTCTGTCAATGTAGTTATGTTTTGCCCAATTGGATTGATTGACAGGCTGCACAATGCGAAGAGAGGAAAGTGGGCGTTTCTTGTGTTCTAATGTTTCTTTTTCAGATGAAAGATAAACTGCACCTGCTTCAGGGATGACAGTAGTATGAATTAAGGAAATGAGCCTCTACTTTGGCACCAAAGCCCACAATATGAATTGAGGACGATCCGGGAGGAACAACAGGATTGGAACAGTAATCTACACACACACAGATGCATGTTTTATACTTTGGACCACGACCAACAGAGGGGAGTATTGTATTGTCATAGGTGGTCATGGTCCTTAACCTTCTAAATCATTAGAAAGAAGTGTAAAACATATATTTACAAGAACAAATAAATAATAGAAAGGGCAGCCTAAAAAAGCAAAATGGGAAAATTATTAAGTAATTTTCGGAGTTGCCAAAATGAAATAAAATTCTATATTTGTCCCATAGGGGGTCATTCTAAATTTAGTGTCGTGCAAATTTAAAAGGAGAAATAATAGCGCTTATAACATCAAACAGATCTACTCTTTAAGATAATAGATCATACAATAATAGAATAGAATGAAATAGTCTGGAGCTATAATGTCATTGGATTCGAGGAGCTATAGGTTGAAAGGTCGCTAGGAAGAGGTGTCAGAATAAACAATAGTAATAATAGTTAGACTAGTGAATAATCAAAATAGTTCTATTGTGGAAATAAGTATCAATAAGGTCAAATTGTTCTAATAACTAAAGTAAAAAGGAATCAAATGGAGTCAGATTTTAGATGTTTTCTGTTTTCCACATCTGTAGGAACTGGTGCAGAGGTGTTTATAGAGAGTAGTATTAAAATGCAGACATAGAACGACAGGCTTTAACACAATTTTAAATCTAAAAATAGCTCAAATATAACATTGCTCTTGACGCAGCCTCTGAGCTGCTCCATTGGAGAACAGGTTAAATGTTATTGTTTATTACAAACAGCTGATGTATTTACACATATTAAGTTTGGGACAAGTCTTTAAACAGTTATAAGCAGCGGACAGAAGCCATGAATGTGCTTTTGTTTATTAAATAATTAAATGCATAGCCTTATAATCGTAGAGAACGTTTTAAAATAGTTAAAATCCCTTTCAGGCAACTTGATTTAGATGTATGTCTTTAATATTGGAGAACGACTGTGTTGTTTTTGGAATTGTCTGAAATACAATACATAGAATAGTGATTTGCAGAACAAGAACCAGCCAATGAAAAATCGTCTATTGCCAATGCAATTGTTACAATCAGAACTCAAAAATTGGGAATATGCTTTGGCTCAAACTACAACCAAGATTTGGAGTCACAATAGAGTGTAAAATAGATAGATGCTTTCAAAAAAAAAAAAAAAATAGAGATTATTTTTAGACAGGGCCAATATCAAACGGTAAAAAGACCATTTCCTTCATATTATGTCCAAAAGTAGTTACTTCAAAAGTAGATAAAGTTCATGAGTGTAGCCTAGATTAATGTAGCTTAGATTAATGAGATAGATTAGAACCAACAGAGATTCAAAAACATTTAAAAGCATTTTGGTTAATTTGAATATAGCACAAAAGTAGATATTTAGGTAGTTTTGAGAATTTTAAGAGCTGTCGATTTGTCAGCAACAGATTAGAGAATCAAAATACCGTTGTATAGGGACTGACCCCAGAGAAACCTGCTAAAATAGATTAGCTCCTGTAACGATAATACCAATTTGATTAATGATGAAGAATCAGAATGACACAGCGGTGGTCATCAAAGAGTTTTGTGAAGGAATGTTTCGAATGTGGTTTTGTGTTGTATTCTTTCTGTATTGGCTCTTCACAGATATCAAGCCTGAACTAAGCACAAGTATGGATGATAAACGACGATGTGGATTGTGACCTGATTTTTAATCAGGTCAAAAGAGGGAAACTGTTGCATAATTAAAATGTTGTATACTAATGATTTTGAAAATAGGCCCTCTGAAGAAGGTGCACGGGGAAAAGCCCCAAGGACAAAGGAATATGCACTCAGGAATCATAGAGATGACCAGCTTTCAAAACGGGACAAATTATTAACTCCAGGAATAAACAAATGCTCTCTCCCACTCTGGACGAGGGCAAAAGTCCAACACAATCAGGCGCCCAGTGGTGGGGGGCATTGTTTGCTCAGGTGGAGAGGGAAGACCAAGACCGGGTCCAGACCAGGGGCCAGACCAGTCCCAGACTGTGACGTCATCGGACCCTTTGATAGAAACTGCTGGGAGGAGATTGGCAGTCAGTCAGCCGAGGGCCAGGAGAGAGGGACATATATAGTTTTAGGAGCACTTTTTGTTGAACATTCTGTATCTGATTGTAAAGATAATTAAATGCAGATGTTAAACGTGAAGATCTCTTGTCTCGCTCTTGCATCGATTTTGGATACGTCAGTCAAAGGGAATTATTGACTTCAACACACTCTCTCTCTCTCTCTCACTCACGCACACACATTCTGTCTGACTCAAAGACACACACTCTCTGACAGACACACACACTCTCTCTGACACACAAGCACACACTCTCTCTCTCCCTCTCTCTCACGCACACACGCACTCAAAATCTCTGACACACAGACACACTCTCTCTGACACACACACTTAAAGATGGATAGAGAGATACATTATTGATAAAAAAAAACAATAAATTGATCATTCTAAAAAGCTAACAATAGTAGTAATAATTAGAAACAGCACATCCTGACACACAAAATCTCACTCACACACACACACACATACACACACGCACACACTCCTCCATCATTTTTTTCTATATATCCTTGTAGACCATTTTTAAAGGTCCCATCCCTCACTTGTTCCCATCTTTTAGCCTCTTGCTACAGTTTTCATTCACACCAAGTCTGTCAAACCAGCTCCTGACTCCCAGTACCTTTCCCACACATTCTTTTCCAATTCCATTTCTCCTTTTTACAGGACACATCGCCATCTTCGTGAGGCCTCTGAACGTGACCCGCGGGGATCGAGTGGTCCTGACCACCAACGTCCTGCTAGCTTCAGACGGGACGGACAAACCCGAGGAGCTGCAGTACGTCCTCACGGTCCCTCCAGCTCACGGACACCTCGAGTACGTACGACACCCGGGAGTCTCCATCTCCACCTTCAGCCAGATGGACATCGCGGCCAACATCGTGGCTTATGTCCATGATAATCGGGCGACTGGGGCGAAAGAGGCATTTGAGTGAGTCTAAAGTAAACGTGATGTGTGTCTGATCATAGATAGTCGAACCCTCGCTATGCAGAAGCAATTAGGGACATTCCATACGTGTGTGAAAGATGGGCACGGTTTTTAGATTAGATTAATATGTTTGCAGACGACCACCTAAGCACGCAGCATCAGGTAGAATCACTATGTTTCCATTGAAATGTATTTATATATGTTTATTATGCGACTTTATATAAATAGTAGAGTACTTTTTTCTATAGCAGGTGGTAAAGGCACAAGGCCACACTGCAAAAAATATTAGTCTTATTTCAAGAACTGTTGCTTTATTTTCTCATTCCAAGTGAGACATTTCTTGGATATTTTGCGTCCCATTGATAAATCTGGTTTTAAGGCAGTCAGAAAGTGCTTACGTTAAGATGTATTTTGCCAAATATTTAAAAATATACAAGAAATGTCTCCCTACACTTTTTGCAGTGTAGAAGATAGAGAATTGCAATGTTGTTTTGTGGCAAAACTATTGTGATAATGTCAAAGCCTGTAGATGAGTAATTTAGATGCAAGACAAGAATAGTTAATAGGTAAAGTAGTGTGTTTTTTAGTAGTTTTTATAATAAATTTTACACATGAGACAAGTACAATAGTTATATTATCAGAATTATAATAAAAAGGTCACTTTGCATGTAATAAGTCTATGTATTGGTTTAATTTTCTTATGTTGAATGACAGAAATAATTAAAAAATTTAATATCCCGAGTGTCATACAGTAAATAATAATACTTTAATTTTTAGTCTACAATATATAAAAACAACTTCTTGCAGTGTCATTCGGTATTTGAATATTTCTCTGCCGTCTC